>JAOWBP010004343.1:7773461-7808477 GCA_028571105.1 Tragopan temminckii | reverse complement strand
GGCACGGGGCTCTGTCCCACTTCTGCGCGGGGAGGGCTGTGCGTGTCAGGCAATCGCTGATCGCCGTCTTCTCCCCTCTCTTCTCTCCCTCTCCAGGTTCCCTGGTGCAGGCAGCGCTGACTCAGCCGGCCTCGGTGTCAGCGAACCCAGGAGAAACCGTCAAGATCACCTGCTCCGGGAGTAGCTACAGCTATGGCTGGTATCAGCAGAAGTCACCTGGCAGTGCTCCTGTCACTGTGATCTATAGCAATACCAACAGACCCTCGGACATCCCTTCACGATTCTCCGGTTCCAAATCCGGCTCCACGGGCACACTGACCATCACTGGGGTCCAAGCCGAGGACGAGGCTGTCTATTACTGTGGGAGCTACGACAGCAGCAGTACTGCTGCACAGTGACACAAAGCAATGGGGAAATGATACAAAAACCTCCTTTTCAGTGCAAGGAGCAGCTTGAGGTTTTTACTGTCTCTGTCTTAGAAGTCCCACTTCCATCTCTGCCCCGTGCTGCAGGCCCATGTCCTCTTGTGCTGCCAGGCTGCACCCTGGCCTCTCTTGGCTGCCTCCCTGCCATCCTACATCCACCATTTGTAGCGTTCCCTGCATGCACTGGGCTGGCAGCTTCTCATCTGCCCCTGCTCCCACTGAGACAACCTGCCCAGTCCTTGCTGGAGGGCCACCACTACTCAGCTGGTACATCAGCACAGCACCGTTTCTCTTACACGCATTCCTCCGAGGAAAAGAGCTGGGCTGCTGAGTACCCTTAGTGTCCTCCCCTAAAATCAAACTGAAACCCCATAAAAGTCTCAGAAATACCCAGAAACTGTTCATCCCTAGCATATGGCATCATATACTTCATTTATATACTTTGCACAGTCAGTTTCAATGAGTTTATGTCACTTGCACCAATCAGTTGCACCTAAGCCTTCCCAGAGAAAAACCAAACATTTGTAACAGAAAGTACTTCCAACCACAAAATCTTTGATGCATCATTCATTTTCTAGTAACTCAGGAGATTCCCCAACTCTGCCTCTTTCTATAACCACTTGCGCAAACCACAACATTTGCATATTTGTGAGTTCATTTTTAGGCCAGTGCCTTGGCTCTGGCAGCTCTGGTTGGGCATCAACATCCTCTTCACATTTTCTTTTCCTCTCTTGAGGAGAATGTGGGCAGCAGGGACAGAGCAGTGGTGCATCAATAGGATAAAGCTGGGCCCAGTGAGCTGGAAGGACAACATCAACGAGAGTATGGCTATCAAAACAGACAGGCCTGAATTGAGGGGCTGCTCTAAAACTGGCTGACAGGCAAGAACATTATTTGGTGGGTGCTTGTGGCAGGTTGACATGACTTCAGCCAAGGCCTTGACCAACAATGGCACAGCTACTGGATATCCCTTGGAAGAGATGAGGAGGATGCACAAACACCATCTGCACTCCGTGATCCACAGCAAGCAGCAGGGCTCAGCCACTCACGAGGCTGGGCATGGGCCGCTGCTTGGGCTGCTTCTGCATGGCCGTGTATCACTGCAGGTATTTCCCTGGTGGCACCTCAGGAATCAACTGATCATCCTCAGGAAGTTGCTCTGTGTTCACTTCCAGTCTTCCAAAGCAGCAAGTGGGTGCTTGGGCTCTTCACAGCCTTTGTGTTTTTTTTGTTGGTTTTGTTTTCTTTATCCAACTTTGGCTGTGGCAGTACATCCTTGGTCTGCCTAGCCACATTGAAATGTGCTCTTGTACCTTTCCCTGATTTGCAGAAAGAAGGTTGTATGGTCTGAATGCTCTGTGCGTTGCAAGTCTCTTCTGGTTCTCTGAAATCTGCGGAGTCCCTCCTGATTGTGTCCTTGGTACTGAACATCCTTATTCACTTTGTCAGAAGGCAGCTGGGGGGCTGGAGGCAATAGTGCATGGCACCAAGATCCCCTGAGACATTTCTTGTCTGCAGTGCCTGGGTGCTCTGCGTGGCTGCCATAGGGACACGCCTCCTGTACCAGCCCCCAGCACCACCATCCTGCTGTGTCCATTCCGTCACCTTCATCTATTGTGTCCAGCCCATCATCTCCCTTCTGCTTTGTCCATCAGGACACTCCCACCCCATCACTTCTGATCCTTCCCCTCATCCTGCCACCTCCACAGGACCCAGAACTGCCCCTGCCACGAAGTGGGAGGTTTTTGCATTGCTCCATATCACTGTGTGGTATATTCGGGGCCGGGACCCTCCTGACCGTCCTAGGTGAGTCGCTGACCTCGTCTCGGTCTTTCTTCCCCCATTGTGAAATTGTGACATTTGGTCGATTTTTGGCGATTTGGGGATTTTTCCCAGTCTTGGCGGCAGGCTGGGGTCTGCCACCAGCGCAGGGACGGGCACTCAGCGCGGCAGGCTGGGCTGAGTCTTGTCCCTGCCGACCAGGAGGGCTCTGGTGTGCGCCACGGAGGACTTGGGGTTATTTTGTCAATGGAAAATTCTTAAAATTTGACTGGAAAATGTGCCTGAGGTCTATCTCTGCCACACGATTTCAGAAATTGTGTTTAGGTTGATAAGGAGACAGTTTTTGTCTTTGTCAAGAAATTAGTTGTGAGTTGTTAGTCTTTCCCTCTTAGTCCTAAGGACTAAGACCTTTGTCCCCAGTCTGATCTCTCACTGGGGACTTCTGTCGGCTCCAGTGCCATGGGGAGCCCAAGTGTCACTGAAACAGTGTCCTTGGGGGTGAAATTCAATTTTTTCAGAGGTTTCAGGTAAGTGCTGTCAAAAATTGAAGGTTATTCTGCTGAAAAAGCTGACAGGAATATTTTGTATTTTTTTGTATACATATATATATATATACACATATATATATTTATATATATATATATATATTTTATATATATTTTTATATATATTTATATATATATATATATATAAAGAGAGAGAGAGAAAAATATGTATTTTTTTTTATTTTTAGAAAAAAATTGGCCAAAAAAACCAATCTGAACCAAATTATTTAGGGCATAAGTCCAAAAAAAAGTGCCGTTCAACAAAACCTCAGTGGAAAGTTTTTAATGGGGCAGTTTTCCCCCATTTTCTGGTGTAGATATGAATGAAGATATAGATGTGTATATAGACATAGATTTGGCTATAGTTTGTTTGATGAACAGTCTGAGAAAGAGTAAATCTTGCCTTCCTCGTGGCAATTTTTAATTGTACTTTTTTTGAGACAAGTCTGAACATGTCTTGAGGCAGAAATAGCCAGAAAATTGAGTGCTTTTTCTTTAAAACTTTAATTAAAATTTAAAAATAGCTTTGCAGCAGGAAAGAAAGGGGATTATGGCAGTTAACCAGAGTTCTAAAGCTGAATCAGGTTCACCCAAATACATATGGTTGAAATTTTGTGTGTGCATATATAAAAATATATATATGTATACCAAAAAAAATGCTTATATATTAAAAAATTGTTATATACATTATGTAGATTTATTATAGATACGTACATAAGATTTAACACATGTATATGTATGTATGTAGTCTGCTGTATGCTTTATGTAATTTTTATAGATATAAGGTATATTATATATATGGATTATATATCTATAATATATTTTATCTGTAGAAAAAACTACAATATAAAATGCATATATGCATATATATATACATATTCATATATATGTGTGTATATACATATACACATGTGTAACATCCATGAAAATAGATATGGATGGGTGGATGTGTTTATTTTTCAGATGTACATGCGTGTACATACACACATATGTACACCCATACATACACGTGTGGCCACTCTGCCTCTCTCTTGCAGGCCAGCCCAAGGTGGCCCCCACCGTCACCCTCTTCCCACCATCGAAGGAGGAGCTGGAACAGAGCAAGGCCACTCTGGTTTGCCTGATAAACGACTTCTACCCCAGCCCAGTGACCGTGGAGTGGCTGGTCGATGGCTCCACCCGCAATGGCGAGACCACAGCAGCGAAGCGGCAGAGCAACAGCCAGTACATGGCCAGCAGCTACCTGCTACTGACTGCCAGCGACTGGTCAAGCCACGAGACCTACACCTGCAGGGTCACACACGAAGGCACCTCTGTCACGAGGACCCTGAAGAGGTCCGAGTGCTCTTAGTCCCACTGGGGATGCGATGTGAGGACGGTGGTTCCTCACCCTCCCCGTTCCTCTGGGCCACTGCTGGTGGCAGCAGCCCCCACTTCCCACTCAGATGTCCCCCACTGTGCCCCCACCACCCACCTCTGCCTGTCGCCTCCTCTTGCCCCCATCCCTCCAGATGTCACATTAATAAACATGACACTGAACTAGCGCTGACTCTGCATCCATGTCTCTGTGTCCCTTTGCGTGCTGTCTGCATCTCACAGAATGGGGTCGGCCCCAGTATGGGGAAGGGCTGGGGGGCACATACACACATACTGGTAATGTTGGGGGGTCCACGGCTCAGCACTGGAGACACTGGTGTATACCCAGGGACCACCAACATCTAAGGCAGGATGCTTTGGGGCAATTTTGGGGCAGTCTAAGGCCTGTGCTGGCACTGAGCATGTGGCTGTGGCCGTGCTGTCCTCATCTCCCACCCACTGCAGTCGGCTCCACGTCCCTTGTAGAGATTCGCTTTATGCTGGGGACATGGGTAGTTCTGGCTCTGTTCCCTTGTGTTCAGACACCCTGGTGTTCCCTGGGTGGGATGTCAGTGTGAATACTCCTTTGTGCCCTGTGCCTGCACCAGCCTGACTCTCCACACCACATGCCTTGTGTACACCTCATCCCTGTCCCTATCCCCGTCCCTGCTCCCCAGGGAGATTTTGCAGTGGCCCCTGTAGGGCAGCTCTGAGCACAGCCCGCAAGCCAGCAAGCAGAAAGCACTGCTGTGCACAGTTTGTCAGCTGTGTCCCCTTCTTGATGAGGAGGATCTGTTCTTGCTGAGTCCGTCTTGTCCCACTCAATCTCCATCGATGCTGCCCACCTTGACACATCTACCCATCTATTCAATCTACATCAATATCTCCATTCATCCCACCCACCCAAACACGTCCATCCATCACATCCATCACACCACCTCCATCCAACCTGCACACTCCAGCACCTCCAATCCTTCCATCTACACCACTATGCTGATCTGCTTCAGCTACTCCAACACAACCATCCATTCTATCTACACCAATATCCATCCATCCCAGCCACTCCAGCACCTCCAGCCATCCCACCCACCCTATGTCTCCATCCAGCCACAGGTGGGGTGCAGAACATGGGGCCAGCTCTACTGTCAGGACTGAGGTTTTTGCATGGCCCCATATCACTTCTGCAGAAAGGATGCACTGAAAGCTCGGCTGGCCATTTTCTCCACAGTAGAGTTGTGCCAATTCTGTAATTTGAGGGACTTTTATCCTGTTTGGAGAAGGGCTGGGATCTCCCAGCTCCATGGGCAGGCATTCACGACACTGGGTTTAGTGTCTGATGGGTGGGATGTGGCTGAACTTCATTTTCTTTCCACAGCGACTGTTTTTGCAGTTGAATGTGAATTCCTGCTTTCTGCTCTATGAGTTGTTTTTTTTTTTCTTTTCAGGATTTACACAAGAAATCAGCAGTCTTCACTCTCCCCCTAACATGTGTAGACTCTCTGCCACACAGGGCTGTGCTGTCCTCATGCCCCTGTGCCCAAATCACTGCCCTCTGCCCATGCCTGCCAAGCTGAGCCCTGCAGGCTGCCATACTGAGTTGACATGAGCCCTGAAATTGGTATAGAAATGGTGACTTTGGGGCTTTTTCCACACTCAGGAAGCTGAAAGCTTAGTGCTTAGTGATGGATTTACCAAACTGTGCCCTGAGGCAGCTGCTCATGCTGGATAAAATCACCGGAGCACAGGGAACCAGGCGCTGGGCAGGGATTTCTTATGGGCCCCGCTTTGAAAGCTGCAGGCTGCAAGCCAGGCTCTGCCTTCACGCCTCACACTCATGAGGACAACCTCACTAATTATTGATTAAAAGATTTTGCTAAACCATTTCCAGAAGCAACAACACACTGAGGAGCGCGTGCTGAATTATACATCACAGCACCGTGGCCCCAGCCCTCACAGCAGGGCTGCATGGCACCCACAGTGGCATTCAGTGGGACCACAGGGCTGGGACAGCCGGGTCTGGCAGTGGGGACACAGTTGAGCCCAGGATGAGCCCCCCGGACAGTGCTGGGCTTTGCTAATGAGCAGAAGCACGGATAGAAAGCAATCCCGGAGCTCTGCACCCAGCTGTAGCTCTCGCTCTGTCGTGTCCTTTGGTGAAATTTTAAACAGTCACCTTTTTTTTTCTTTTTTCTTTTCTGGCTTACCATTAATTTCAAACCAAGAGAGACCTAATTTAGTAAATGAGATGCTTCAGGAAGGCTTTAATTAGCTGCAGATGGAGGCAGGCAGTGCTATCATGGGGTCCGGATCACACAGGGGGCTGCACACCCTCACTACCAGAATACACCCAGGCTGGGTCCCTTCCACATTTGTGCCCCAGACCAGAGGGAATATGCTTTGTTCCCCACACATCGCTCCCAATCTTGCAGCCGTTGAGCCCCAACATCCCACCAGCACACAGGGCTCAGCTCGCCTGGCGACGTGGCAGCAGCAGAACAGGCCGCGTGGTACAGCTCCATCAGCACAGCTGGGGCCACACAAAGAGCTGGGTTACTGTGGGCAGCAGGCTGAAACCCGAAAGCAAGAGCTGGGGGCTCAGAATAGCCCTGGGAGCAGGTAGGGCCTGGGGGTGAAGGCAAGCACCAGGCCCAGGGCCGCCCAGCCCTTCCAGGAAGGCACAGCTCTGTCAAGGTGCAGCGTGCTCAGCCCCACTGTGCAGCTGTGCGGCCGGGGCATCCCCAAACTAAATTTACTCCTCAGCCTCCAATCAGAAACTGAAGCTGAGGGGCCCACGCTGGCCAAAAAAAGGAAATGAAACAGTCTCCAGAAAGCACTGACGTGTAGAGCAGAGCGAGTGCCGCGCAAACTGGCCGCCATGCCACATGCCTCAGGCTGGGGCTTTGCCAGATTGAGCTTTCTACTGCTTGGGCGGGTGCCCACAGCCTGGGTACATGGCACGACATACACACGTACACACACTTGCACACCCACAACCCCAAATCATCAGGTGATGTGTGCCCTCCAGGCTGACCCCACACATGTGGGGCTGGGCCTATACTGCTCAATCTGTGTCTTTGCTCCTGTGTGCCACCCCTGCCCGCTCCCACCAAGCGTCACCCCAAATCCTGAGTTAATCCTGTGATTCCTGCCTGCTTCCAGCATCCGTGGCAGACTGGAGATGCCCAAAATACAGAGATGGTGTCCCTGAATCTGGGAGATGAAACGGAGTTATGCATGTTTCCCTGCAGCAGAGCCTCAGCTGTAGGAAGCGCAGAGCCATCACGCCGCAATTAAAGAGGAATTAAATTAAATCAATAAATGTTTTAGGCGGGCTCAGCTGCCAGCACCACCTGACCGAAACAGCCCGCTTGCAAAGAGGAGAGCATTTGCATGGCTGTGGCAAAACAGCAACCGCCTGTTGCGCAGCTGGGATGGTGTTATCTGGAAATGTACGCAGCCTGTGAGGGGTAAACAGCTCCAAACAGAGAACCCGAGCTTGTCAACAGGTTGTAAACAGGCTGAAATAAACACCTTTGTGCTGCGGAAAAATATTTATCATCTCAAATTTAGCAGGTTAATAAAATAAAACTCCCAACAGAGCTAAACACCTGCTTTGGAAGGGAAGCAAACACTTGTTTTCTGCTTGATGTTGACTGTAAGAAGCCATGTTTCCCGATGCAGGTGGGCCACAAAGCACTGAAAACACAATGTGAGCTGAGCTTCGGCCCTGTTTAAGCTCCCACCTCAGGGCTTGTGACCTGGGAGCAGACAGGGCGCAGGGGCTGGGCAGGGGGTGGCACAGGGCTGGGTGACATGGGCTGGCCCTGGGGTGTCTCACTGAGCTCTTTGGGGAGGGGTTTGGGCCCTGGGGTAATCACAGCATGCACGGAGGAGGCGGGGGGATGCAGCTAGCAGCTGCCCTGTGCTGAGCAAACCCCATCTGTGGGCTTTCAGATGGCCTTCCTATCCCTCTGCAGCCTCTGCATGGGCTGAGCACAACGTTTAAGCATTTCTGCCATGTTTTTGGCGCGTTTGGAGGGGCGGTGTAGGCACACGGGTACCACCACGTGCAGCCAGCCCCACAGCTGAGCCTGCAATCTCCCAGATGTGCTGACCGCAGCCACAGGGCCCGGGGGCAGCAGTTTCTCTTGCTAAAAATTGTAGCCGGGCCGAAAACATGTGGCCACTTCGGCCAAACAGCAGCTGGAGGACAGGAATAGCCATGGCCACGTTACGCTCTGCTTCCTCGGCACAAACATTCCAGCACGTGGCACCATGAGTGCCACTGTCCAGCACAGCAGCAAGCAGAGCCAGGAGCAGGAAATGCTGATTTGGGTCCCATTTTGGTAATGGCTCAGAGAAGAGGCTTCCAGGAAGCTCAAAAGTGTTGGTAGTTGGGGCTTGGAGAAATGGTGGCAAGGGAATAGCCACTGCCTCTGTTCCAGAGCAGGCTCTGGTCCCATCTCACTGCAGGGCACCAGGGCATTTGCACTGCAGCAATTCACAGAAACACCTGAAATGGCTCCTGTCATGTTCAGCATGGCTCCGGTCTTGTTCAACATCTTCATCAGTGACCTAGATGAGTGGCTGACACACCAGAAGGCTGTGCTGCCATTCAACAGGATGTTGACAGACTGGAGAGCTGGACAGAGAGGAACCCAATGAGGTTCAACAAGAGCAAGTATAGGATCCTACACCTGGGAAGGAATAACAGCATGCATCAGTTCAGGTTAGAGGCTGAGCTGCTGCAAATGAGCTCTAAGAGAAGGACCTAGGTGTCCTGCTGGACAGCAAGCTGGCTGTGAGCCAGCGGTGCGCCCCTGTGGCCAAGAAGGCCAGTGGTATCCTGGGGAGCACTGCAATGAGAGTGGGCAGCAGTGCGAGGGAGGTGAGGCCACATTTGGAGCACCATGCCCAGTTCTGGGCTCCTCAGTTCAAGACAGACCAGGGAACTGCTGGAGAGAACTCAGCAAAGGGCTGCAAAGATAATGAGGGTCCTAGAGTATCCCCCGTATGAGGAAAGGCTGAGGGACCTGGGACTGTTCAGCCTGGAGAAGAGAAGACCGAGGGGCAGGAGTCAAGTGGATAGGGCCAGGCTCTTTTCAGCAGTGGCCAGTGATGGGACAAAGGGCAGCAGGCACAAACTGGAACATAAGAAGTTCTGTCTGAACATGAGGAAAAACTGCTTTGCTTTGAGGGTGACCGAGCACTGGAAGAAGCTGCCCAGAGGGGTGGTGGAGTCTCCACTGCAGATATTCAGAGCCTGCCAGGACACTTTGTTGTGTAACCTACTGCAGGGAACCTGATTCAGCAGAAGGATTGGACTGGAGGATCTCTGGAGGTCTCTTTCAACCCCTACAGTTCTGTGACTCTGCGAAATACCTCAAACAGTGCAAAGCGTAGTGCTAAGTAACATTTTTAAACTGAAAGGTGGTGGGTTTAAGTTAGATGTAAAGAAGAAATTCTTCACTCAGAGGGTGGTGAGGCCCTGGCACATGCTGTCCAGAGAAGCTGTAGGTGCCCCATCCCTGGCAGTGCCCAAGGCAAGGGCTGGCTTGAAGCCCAGCAGTGACCACAGCTCCACAAGGACGAGCACGGCCCCTTGTATCTCAGCTCACTCTGCCCCAGCTGAACTCCCACCTCCAGCACAGCATGGGCACACAGCCGGGCTCTGTGCTTGTGGAGCCCTTGGGGCAGGTCAGCACTCACACCCCCTGAACACGGCCGTGGCTCGCAACCGGAGACAGCTGGAGCTCGGCAGCCACAACCAAGCAGGGCCATGCAGGGCTGACACCAGGGTCCCCCAGCCCCCTGTCATGCAGCACATGGAGGGCTGGGACCCTGCTCCAGTCTGCAGTGCGTGCATGGGAACCATTGCCAGACACTGTCTCGACCACCTGCACACCTAAGCTGCCTCACATCAGGGGATTGCTCAGTCCCACCATGACCCTGTGCCCTTATTCCATAACTTAGGGGGCTGGGAGTGCCTGGACCTGGGGCAGACACAGCTGCAGCCTAAAATTAGCTCCTGGGAAAGGGCCCCCAGGCTGCACCGCGCAGGGCTGAGATGTGCCACGTCCCCACGTGGCGGGGCCAGAGCTGGGGAAGGCAACGTGGCCTTGTGTGTGTATGCTGAGCACGAGGACGCGTGCTGGGCCGGGATTCGTCTCCCTGGGGTTCACGTTACGTGTCACCCGGTGCCGTCCCATCCCCTCCCGCAGCACCCAGCTCCCCCATGGCCGCACACCGCCCGTGTCCCTGCAACGGCACCGCACAGAGACACGGAGCCAGGGGCCGCACACGGGGCCAGGAGCTCACCTTTATTGCAGCCCTGACAGCCCCGCGGCAGAGCCCACACCAGGGCCGCCACATCCTCACCCGGCTGACGGCTCCAGCTGCTTTTTACCATTTTTTCCCCATCACCCATAAACCAGAAGTTTCCTCACCGCTATGCAAACAACAGGCAACAGGGAACCCGGGCCCTAAGGGGAAGACGAGAAGGGGCCGAGCAGGGGCAGCAGGAGCAGCGGGGCGAGGGGGCAGCGGGGGCAGCCACAGCTGGCCGTGGCATCCCGGGAGGAGAAGACCTTGCGGCTGCGGAGCGGTTGTGGCGGACGGAAATTGTTGGTCATCTTCAGGGGCGCAGCGCCCGAGGCCGGGAAGTGTACGGTGCTGACAAACGCCTGCAGCTGGGGGAAAGAGGTGCGGGTGGGAGCAGCATCGCGAGCACTGCAGCCGTGAGGCACGCACACACAGCACACAGATGCTGCCGGGCAGAGCGCAGCGCAGGAGCCCCGTCTTTCCCCCTAACGGCCAGCACACGGCTCTGCACGCACTGCGCTTTGTGCCGCCTCGCAGCTGATGGTGCAGGAGGCCCGGCAGAACACTTACAGAGCGGCCAGGAAATGCTTCTGCTGAGATGGTGCAGGAAATGCAGGAGGACTTCATCCATCCCCACATCCATTCACCAATCCCCTCCCCAACCCTCCTGCCCATCCAGCAACCCACCCACTTTCCTCTTGGTTCCCCTCTCATGTTCTCCATCCCCACATTTCTACAGATGTCCCCTTTACTTCGCCTTGCAAGGCGCAAGAAAATGCACAGGGACTGGGGATGCTCACAGCACGGCTTTGGCCAGATGGGCCCATCCATCCCACAGCAGCGGGGCTGAGGAATCCCATTACCTGTTCCCTGCTGATGCCCACGGGCTCCTCAAACACGGTCCAGATGACAGCCTCGCTGCAGTCAGGGGTGGTCAGGGAGCCCTGGTAGCGGTAGTACCGGGAGAGCTGCGCGACGTGCGGCAGCAGCGTGCCAAGGCGGAAGGTGGAGGCCAGGTCCACTGCCTGCCCTGCGCAGCAGGACGTGGGCACTCAGCCCCACCACCCCCAGCATGCTCCAGGGTCTCTCCCCTCCCAACCATGCCCCAGCACAGAGCCCCAGGGCACCTCACCAGCATGGGAGATGTTCCTCAGTCCCCCAATGATAGTGTTGTAGTTGGAGTTTGCGGCTTCTGAGACCTGCAAAGAGTGAGTGGGCCCTGCAGTTGTGCTCAGCTAAGACCAATGCATGGCAGCGCCTATCCCGTGCACTTGCAGCCAACCTGGAAGAAGCAGCCCAGCACAGCCAGCCCGCTCGGGTGCCCCTTGGCTTCCCCCAAGGTGCGGTACTTGACATTGATGTGGACGATGTGCAGCTGGAGAAAGTATGGAGGGCTCAGCATGGACACCCAGCCTCGCCAGCAGTCAGGCACCAGGATGGGAAATCTGTGGTGCTGAGGGGCTTTTTGCCTACCTCCATGGGGAGCTGCTGCCCATCCACGGTGTGCTCAGAGCCATTCCTAGATGGGCTGCCCCAGTGGAAGTGCAGCTGCAGTGCACGGTACCGGCCCGGGAGGCCCCCACCACTGATGGCAATGTGCTCAGCACCCGGCTCACTCTCCAGGCTCAGCATCACTGCAAACGATAGGAGAGGGACAGGGCTGGGGGCCATGGGGCAGCACCACTGTGGAGCTGAGCCCTGGTTGAAGCAGAACACCCACCTGTGTGCCCATCATTCAGCAGCCGCCACTTGCCGGGGGGGGCCTGGTCATAGCCCTCAAAGATGATGTCCCCAAGGCCACCGTCCCGCTGCAGCCAGCGCCGGTCGATGTTAACCGGAGACTGCTTGTCACCACCACAGGTGGCCTTCAGCTCCTTCCAGTGGCTGGGGCCTGCAGGGAGCACAGCCATGGGTGCAGCTGCAGTGCCACCACCACCACCACCCCCAAGGGGGACACAAAGCCAGGGGCAGCCCTGTCCCCACCATAGGCCCTGCCCCATCTCCATCCCTTCTCTCCCCGTTACTCCAGGAAAGTTTTACTTGGAAACCTGTGGAGCTGCAGCCCACCCCATGAGCTCCTTATTATCCATTGCCCTCATTAAGGGATGGTGCCCTCAGCACGTGCCTGTTCTGTGCTGCTCCAACCGCCCCCCGCCAGCCCCAGCATGGTTTAATTGCAGCTGGAGCCGGGTCTGTGCCGGGCAGCAATGCTTGGAGCGCTGCCGGACACGGCTGACCTGCAGCACAGTGAACACAAACCTGAGGGCTATAAAGCAATTGGGCTGTAACTGCTGATTACATGCTCCCTGATCCTTAATTAACCTCTTACAAGCTATTATATGTGTGCTTCCAAAGTGCCTCCAGGCACTGGGCAGGGAAGCACCGAACAGAGCTGTGACCATCCCCACTCACCACACTTCGGGTCTTGTGAGTCGTAGCACCACTGCCCTGCAGGAGAAAGCTGTAGTCAGGGGCTGCAGAGGCCCCCACTCCCTAAGCCCCCCCATATTGCAGATCTCTGCACAGCACACAGCGTGGCCGTGGGCAGAGGTGCGCCCACACCGCCCGGAGCTACGCGGAGCCGCTTCCCTCCCACCTGGCTGCTGTCAGTGCAGGGACAGCTCTGCTGCGTTGGGAGCGGGGTGAGGAGCGCGGCTGCTGCCCACGGCCGCTCTGCTCCAGTCGTGTCCCACCAACTCGTCCAAATCCCTGTGGGGGAACTCAGCCACCCCAGCACTCCCTGCCTGCAGGGATGGTTCCCCTCTCACCCCGCTTTTGTTACAGCCACAGGCCGCAGGCAGTGCTGCGTGCACCACCTGCACTGCTGGCTTCGCATCCAGGTCCTCACCGTGCTGCTATGTGAGGCTGCAGCCACAGGGCTGGGAATGGGGACTGTCCCAGGGCAGTGACTTCAGGCTTTCCTTCCCATCCAGTGGGAACTGAGCCTCTTGCACGCCCTCAGAGCCACAAAGCGCTGCCTTCACCCAACTGTGAGCATCCCTAGCACAAGCCAGGTGGGTACTCTGCTCTATAGCGGAGTGCTGCACGCCCCAGTCCCACTTGCTCTGAGGAGTCATCCTCAGTGGCATTTCCCTGGTTATGAGTACATGGGGCAGAGGGGCTGAAACCTCAATCCCAGCTACCTGAATGACCGTCTGACATCCCAGTCACCTCCCAGCAGGGCTGGCACCTCCCTGAGCCCAGCGGCACAGCGGGGACAGGGATGTCCCATGAGGAGGGCACAGAACACAGCTCCTGGGCTGCATCACCACATCTCCAAGCCCCAAGCACCACAGACATGCATTCCCCCCAACATGTAAGAAAGAGAATAGAGTGCTGGCACTGCTGTACCCCCCGCCCGGCACCATGCCACCCCATCACCCCCAGCCACCTGCACCCCGTGCCCATCCCTCCACAGCCCCAACCACGACGGTGCAGCAGACAGGCAGCGCATCTCACCTCCCGCAGCCGCTCGGATGACAAGAGGCAAAGTGACAAAAGTTACCCCCAGCCCCAGCGGCCCCATGCTGGCAGCCCCGCTGCAACGCCCCGTCCTCCTCCGCAGTGCGCCCAGGCGGGCGGCAGGGCTGAGGAGGGATGCAGCGCTGCCAGCCCTGGAGAAATCCTCGGCTCCAGCTTGAACACTGCTTTTAAATATTCATCACAAGGGCTGAGTTTTTAACTCCTCGCCTGCTAGGAGGGAGCGGGAGCGCCCGGCCCCCAGCCAGTCCCTGTGTGCTGTGCCAGGCCGGGCTGGCACGCGTGGGCAGCGGGCAGCAGTGGGGGTTCCTGGCACCATGGGGCTGCTCTGAGCTCCGCAGGGCTGCGTTGAGCTTTGTGGGGCTGAGGAGGTGGCAGTGAGGGCTGCGGTGTGCTGCTACTCTCCATCCCTAAAGGTGTGGGTTGCGGCATCCCCACTGTGCTGCCAGCCCTGTGTGGGGCCATGGAAGGCTCCTGCAGGGCCAACAGGGGTCCACGTGTGACATCCTCACCTCTGGCACAAATCTGGCACCCCCAGACCTGGGGGCACAGGGAAGGAGCTGGGGCTGAGCAGTGCCAAGGGGACCCACAGGTACAACCCCCTTAGCCCCACAGTCTTTCAGCCAGGGTGGGTTTGGGGAACTGCTGCATTCCAGCCCAGCACCCATGCCCCCAGCACAGCCCGGGTGCACGGTGCAGGGCAGCCGTTATCCCAATGGAAGAGTTCTCCTCCTGCAGAGGGGAGGTAGGAAGGGGGTGAGTGCGCGGGATGGTGGCGTTGTCACATCATCCTAAAATATCCTTGCTTGCCTGAAGGCAGCAGAAAAAAGGAGGCCACGGGGCACGTTCCTCCTCTCCTCCCGCAGGTACTGCCCTGGCTCAGCACTCGGAGCTGCTGCCAGGATGAGCAAACCCTGGCACCACACAGGGCACAGAGTGGGCATCCCGCTGGCAGCTTGGCCACGGCACTGTGGCTCAGCATTGCTACCGTGTGCTGCATGCACAGGGCTGGGCCAGCCAGGGGGCTCTTCGGGGCACGTTCAGCACCCACGGTTCATGCTCCAGGCAGAACCCCAACATCTCCCTGCCCTGCCGGACACCCATTGCCACCCCTCCCTGCTGCCCTCCCGCTGGGAGCAGCCTTCAGTTTCTATAGGAACCAGAACAAACCTTCAAGGAACCGCGCTGTGCTTCCCAGCCTGCTGCTGCCATTGCTGCTGCTCACGGCTGCACTATCCTCGCAGAGGAGCTGCGTCCATCGTTGTGCCGGGCAGGACAGGGAGCTCCCACAGCCATACGCACGGGTGCAGGAGCCATTACAGGGGTAAAAAAAAGGCTTGCTGAAAAATATAAATAGTTACTGATGCTGCATCCATCGATCCAACGTGGGCACCGCGCCTCCCTGCTGGGAGCCCCCGCCATGCACAGCAGTGCCAGGAGCTGTTCCTGGAGGTGAATCCTCAGCTGGGAACACAGCCTGGGGACCTGGGGGACTGCGATGGAACTGGAGGAGGGGGAGAGGAGCTGCGCAGCTCAGCTCACCCAGGTTTGGGTGCACGAGGGCTGTAGGCATGCAGAAAAGTGGGGAGATGGAGCCCAAGCAGAGTAAACCCTAGGCAGTCCTGGCTTTGTTTGTCTCTGGTGCAGCCAGAGTATCCAGACAGGAGCACAGCAGTACCCACACAAAGGCAGCACTGTGGGCAGCAGCTGCATGTGGCCCTGGCACTGCCCGGCACCCAGAGGGGGACTGCCAATGTCGGGAGCAGAGCGTGGCCCTGAGTGATGCATTTTGGGCTGGCAGGAGCTCCTGCTGCAGCACCCAGACACTGACACCCATGGGTGCGGCCACAGCCAGAGGGTGCAGCATAGTAGCTGTGCCAGGGCACCGAGAGGAGCCATGCAGGGCCCTGCGGCCTCCCGGAGACCTCCGTCTACCTGTGACACGGGTGGTGTGTGGCACTTAATTCCCATTGCCCTGTAGTGCAGCACCGCACAGCCCCAGGTGCAGGAGGAACTCTGCGAGCTCCATGCTGTGTCCCACAGGCAGGGGCCAAGGAGCCCGGTGGCATCGCGGTGACGGTGACGTTGTATGCTGGACAGCATTCAGCGATGAGCGCATCCTGCAGCCACCAGCAGAGCTCGGGCTGCACTCCTGCTGCTCACTGGGCAGCTGGACAGCATGAGCTCAGCCCCGGCTGCAGCCAGGACAGCCGGCCTCTCGCCAGCAGCCCCCGCTCCTTTCCTGGCTCTGAGTGCAGTCCTATGGCTGTAAATTCTCCTTACCTCCCCAGGTAAAGCAGGTTTGTGACCCTGCACAGAACCCCGGTGTTTGCCATCAGAGCTGGATCCCAGCAGCAGAAGGCAGGAACCCTCACGCAGAGGGCCCAGGGGTGGCACCAGCACAGGGACACACACTGCAACTCTCTGATCCCGGTGCCGGCAGCACATGGGAGAGCACGGAAACCCAGCCTAGGGATGTTCACTCACACTGCTAAACCAGCAGAGCAGCCTACAGAGCATCATTTTGTAGAATCAAACCGTGCCTTGCGCTGGAGGGGACCTGACACATCCCTAACGCCCACCGTGGGCTGGATACCCCCACCAGCACGGGCTGCCCAGCCCCACCGACACGGGGCACCTCCGGAGATGGGCACCAGCAGCTCCCGTGTCCGCCGGCCCCAGCGATCCGGGCTCGGGCTGCCCCAGCTCCGCGCTCCGCTCCTGCCCCCTGCTGCCCCGAATCGCCGCTGGACGGGATTTCCCTTCGCGATGCCGAAGGAACGCACCGATGCCAAAAAAAAGGAAGAGATGCCGACACAGCCCCTTCGTCTTACAGAACACCATTTATTTGGCACGGGGATGAAATGATTCTCACAGCATCTTGAGAAAAAGAGAGCTTAGTGCCAGCCCTCAAAAAAGAAGTTAAAAGCAGCGAAATCATCACAGGGACCGAATCGTTGTAGGACCCAAACTCAGTTCTGCACATTTTCACAGAATATCAGAATCTTCTGTACGCTGCCACAGCTCCCAGTCCCAACCAACGGCACAGGAGAAACCTGCAAGCAGCGCTTTTCGGACTGCCCTGAGCTCTGAACAGGAGTGCTGACGGATTCACCTCCCCTACACTGATCTGCCCCAATTTTAGGGCCCAGATCCCAACACGAGAGGGATGTTTGAAAGACATTTTGGTATATTTCACCTTCTTTAGCTAAAGGGAGAAAAAGGGATGTTTCAAGAGCTGCAAAATGAAGAGATGTAGCATGAACTGTACAACACAAAGCCCTCAGCTCTTTGCTACTGAAAAGCCGCCTCTGAAAGACAAAATCATTCTGAAAAACAAAAACTTTCTGAAAAATTGCTTCAGTGCCACTTAACGTGAGACGGGCAAAGGTTGGGTGCTGAGAAAAGCCATTTCTCCCAAATGGAACAGCAAACAGACGCGGATGGGCCACAGGAACAGGGGGAGCACAGCCGGAGGTGAGGCCTTCAGAGAAGCCCTGCACCCACTCTGTTTTATTTCCCCATCCGCATCTCAACACAGACACAGGAACCGTCTTAGGCTCAGAACGAGACACAGCTGAACATCACGCCAAGCTTTGTACATCTGACCGGCAGTTTTGCCCTCGTAGCACCACCTCCCTAAAGCTACAGCATCGCACAGCTCACCTAGTGCAAAAACAGGCTGCTGTGAGGCTGTGCATCACGGTAATGCAGGACCACCACAGCTGTGCCCGCCACGAAGGAGCAGTGAAGAGCTCAGTACGGCAGCACGGCATGCAGCACGAGGGGACGCTGAGGAATGGCTTTGTCAGAGGCCACAGTAGGACATGGAGCCCCGCATGGAGCCCTGGCACCCGGCAGAGCTGATGGCAGCCAGGGGCACGCAGAGAGATGGGCCCTTTGCTCATCATATGCTGGTAGGGGAATGGAACCTTATCTGCAGGGAGATCTGGGATGCACCAGGAGATAAAAACCATCAGAGAAGTGGGCGGCAGTGGGAAATTAAAGCATGAAGTAAAGCCAAAGATCTCATCAACCTAATGGCAAGCAGAAGAGCAAAGTCCTCCTCAGGCATGGCTGCAGCCCTCATTAATTGGTGCTCAGCCCTTACCAAGGGCTCTGCCTGGGAGCTGCTGCCACCAGGAAAGGACCTTCCCAGCTGCTGCAAGGTCCTGGAAGCTGCGACATCCCTGCTACAAAGGGTCCTACCTGCTGTGAAAAAGCTACATTTAAATGGGCAAAAAATGACAACGTTATTGCAGAATTAGCTCACCGAGAGGTAAACAAGGGCTGGACTCAGTGAGCTGCTCCATTTGAGGCAAGATATCCTTTGCTTACATTTAAGGTGAAGAAGGATAGGGAAAAAGAGAGGAAGAAGCAGCCTCTGTGTCAAAAGAGAAGTGGGAAAGTCTCAGAACTATGGGCAATACGTTACACTGGGGCTCCTGCAAAGCAGACCCACGTTTGGAACAACTACAGCCAGGAGCCACCACGACATCACGGATTGTACCAGAGTTTATTTCAAATAAATTCACCACAGAATAAAAAGTAAAATAAAAAAAAACAAACACAGAACAGATTCCCGCAGTGTTATGAGATGCGTGAGGTAAGGTATCTGTTCACCTCCACCACAAAACACAGCTTCAGAGCCCAAACCAAGCCCAAAGGTCCTTTGTTATTGCGCTAGGATACTACAGAGGATGAACGTCCCATCCGGCTTCAAAAGGAATTAGAAGCTTTCCAGTTTGCATTGCTAACAAAGTGTTTTCAGGAACAGATTGCAGTAGCACAGACTTTGCACCCTGCCCTACAGAGTGCAGGCAGCTGGAGAGAAGCATCACCCCAGGAGCAGTTTGTGCGCGGTGCCCTGCTGAGCAGCACCGAGCATACCGACTACGGCGTGTATATATACAGATACAGCCATCCAGAAACACACACACACACTCATACCTATAAAACTAAAGAAAAATCAGTACATACAATGTATAAAACGTATGAATGTGCTCAAAAACGCACAAAACCCGCTTTATTTTCATACTTCAGAAATGCTCGATCGTTTGCACGCATGGTTCCCACTACTGCTATCCATCCGCTTCATCAGACCAGGACTGGAACTCAGAGAAGGTTACAGGTCCCACGGGCTGCAGCACTCCTCCCATTCCATGCCAGCAGCCCAGGGAACGGGCACAGAGCAGGAGGAAGGCTTCCTGCCATGCATCCTCTGCAACTGTGATTCGCTCTCCCGTGGATTCAGGGTTGCAAGCGTCCAAATGTTGAGACACCAGACAGGATCTCAATCGTGAAACTCACAGTCTTCTGTGCAAAAGGAGTTGAACTGTCAAGACCAATCCTCAAGTACAGTATAAGCCTATAGGCAAGACACAGAATAGAAAGTAGCAGCATATTCAATAGGGAAAAAGTCAGCTGCAATGGGAAACCACAACAGTGGGTTAGGATTTGTCATACAAGTACGATTTCTCATCATTACTAGAAAAATAATTCACATATACACCCCCGTGCAGTGTTTATTTCCTGTCCCTCTAGGCTTGTACCCTTCATAAGGAAATAGGAGAACACTCACAAGGGGCATTCTTTACAAATTCCTTACAATTTATCTCATCTGCTGACTGCTACAGCAAGTCAAGGAGAGGCAGAGGCAAGAGGAGAATGGATGGGAGGGGTAAATTATTTGTACACTAATATCCTACTTCAATTTAAAATCACCTGTCAAGGTGATTTTGCACTCGCTGTCAAAACCGACAGCGCTCAACTACAGGTTTAGTGAGGGAGTGAATTAATCTTGTTTTGCAGTGTATAAATTAGCTGAAAGAGTTAACCTGAGGGGAAAATTGAAGATCAGATATCAGAGCGAGGCAAACTGCTTTATCGATTTCAGTACATTAACCACACCATAACCCCTTGTGGGACCTGGATAAATGGTTTGGGGTGTGGGAGGGAAGAAAGACAAGAGTAGGGTTGGCATTTATAGGATTAGGATAAGAAACAAGTGTCCAATTAGAATTAAACATTATGTAGAGTGCATGTCAATCAGTGTTTTTAAATGGCATTTGTAGCAACTGTAAAGAAACAAAATGGAAGGGATGGAACACGCTTACATGCTAATTATAGCATGCAATACAAAAAGCAAGAACAATGGTCTTTTATCCAGGCCAGTCTTGTGCCACTGTTCACTGTCAAGAAGTTAAAGATTTAAGTGTCTTTCTTTGTAGTTTATGGGACTATAATGAACAGGGGATTCACACAGTGAAGGTAGAGCACGTCAATCAAAGTTACCTGCTCCCTGTCTTTTCCCTAAGTACCACCCGATACACACAAGGATTCTGCCAAAGGGAAGCCAGCATTATACAGATCAAATTTCCTTTATGGGACAGAAATTTACCAGACAACATGAGATTTTGCAGCTAACAACAACAAATAATTGTCATTGCAAATCCTGGTTTTCTTAGTACTCTTCCATAAAAAGATGAAGTCACGTATGGTGTAGATCATTTATCCTCCAATCCCCGTGGTGTTCTGAAACAGCAAGGTTGATCAGAACACACAAACGTCTGCAACTCTCACTCGGTGGCATGAGTTTTGCGCTGTAAAACAGAAACCTAGTCCCTTCTTCTGCAGTTCAGCCTTCCCTGTCTTTTCCGAGTGTAGCACTGAAGCAAGAGAGAAAGCAACTGACTGAGCAATGACAGCCTCCACCCTCTTCTTCCATGTCTGTTTCCTGGGTCCAGTGGTATCCAGCCAAATCCAAGCAGCTTTTTCTGATGTAGATTTCATTTCCTCTCAGTTTAAGAAATAAAACAAAACAAAAAAGCCCTACACATACTTTTCCTCTCCTTAGAAGTCAAAGGAATTCTCTGCATTCTTTTCCACAGCCAATGGAAAAAAAAAAAAAAAAAGTAGTTATACAATCCATATTTACAGGACAAACCGATTAGTGAACAAATAACAACAGCCAAAAACGAGAGGCACAATCCTAACCTAGAACATAAAAGCAGTGTTCAAAAACAAAGTGGAGATTCCTTCTGAAGTTCCAACCACGGGTTAGTGTTTGTCTGTGCAAACAGTTGCTAAAACTATTTCTGACCGGCAGTCAGCTGACTCCTTTATACAATGGTATTGAGAGAACAGTGGCTGTGCCGGCTGCCTGTAAGAGTTTCTGCCGGTGTGTTTTCATTTAGCGGTGTGTCTGGAGGGACAAGAAAGGTGCTGCTGTCAGCAGAGTCTTCCAGCTCCACTGGAGAAGGACCAACTGAGGGAGGAAGGGACCCCTCTGTAAGCTGTGGGGATACATCACAGTTTCCTAGTGATGGAGGACCGCTTTGCACAGTCTGAGAAAGAACTCCATCTGAAAAGGAAGAAGAAAAGCAGAATCAGAAGGTGAAGTGTATCGTTCCACATCACCACATAAATTTACTCTCTGTATTTCTGGAAGCTCTGAGTTTTTCCTGGCTTTGTATTAACGCACAGATATAACACTGCAAAGGAAGAGAATTGTGTAGTAAAAATAAAGCAGTGATATATAAATAAGACTGATTAGAGTATCTTACTGATCTTCTGAGATACGCTGCTATAAAATCCCAAAGTGGAATGACTACAGTATGCTAATATCGCAGCTGCAAAACTGAAAAGCAGCGGGTGAATCATTAAAAAGTGGTATTTTTGGTCTTTTTTTTTTTGGCTGTGGGTGGGGGGGAGTGGGGAGTAGGGAAGAGGCTGGATGTATTTTGTTCAAAATTTCCTGTACTTGGCATTTGTTCTGTTCTTTATACCCATCTGTACAAATCTATCTCCAAAAGACCAGAAAAGGTATCAGCATGATGGAAACGACATCAGCCGTCAAGTTAAGAATTTAAAACAGGTAAGGTCTAAGAGCTATGCTGCTTGAAGCATGGATTCCACTTTTAACTTAGGTGAACCATGTTTCCCAGTTAAAAGAAACAAACAAGCCGAATGATACTTTTAACTCATACCTTTTCTGTCATGGAAACAGGAAATAGTATTGTAAGATACTTTCCCACCACCATCACTAAAATATATTATTACAGACTGGGGGGGGGAAGGAAATCACCTACCCTCTAACCAGAAATGAATAATAAAAGAGAAGTTACTGCCCACGTACCTGGAGTGGAACAAAGGATGCTGTCTGGATTGACAGAAGCCTCATACGGAGGAGGTGGGTCATCTGGATGCTGAATGTCTGGATACTTGTAAGCAGTATAGGGTGGTGGTGGATCATGGAAGTGAAATGCCCCACCTTCCCCATCATCTGAAAGATGTAGTGGAGTAAGGCCAGTTCCAAAACCATCTGGACCATAATCAAAACCAGGCATTCTGCGGCCCAAGTTGAAGTGGTGCACTATTTCAAGAGAAAAAAAAGAAAGAAACGAGTTGATAACCGTGTTCTCTTTTTCAAGTTAAGACATATAAACACCTTTTTCCACTCTTCACAGCCAAGAAACTCATGTCTCCTGAAGACCTAGAAAGCCTAAATAACCCATGTGGGTCAGCTCACCGCAGTCACACAATAAGGCCCACCACCACCTGCTCCCAGCCTGTTTGTCCTGCACCACAGGTACACCCGAATCTAAACTCTTCCAAATAAAGAGATCATTCATACACAGAAGACCCTTCAGATTTGGACCGCATATAAACTGAATAGCAATCTTTCAGTGTTGGCTTAAAAGCTACTCCAGTGTGAAAAACCTGCAGGTTTGAATAAACCACAAACACACAGGCAAAGACAAGCAAGACCATGACATTTCTCATTTTCACATATCAACTTAATAATAACCAGGTGCAAGATAAGCATTGCTTTTTCTTTAAATGAGGAGTGGTAAAAACTGTGGAGTGGTAAAAACCACAACCCACTCAGGCAGCCAGTGGGTCACACAGCTCCATTCACATGGGTAAAGTGTTGACCAGTATTTATAACCAGGCTTCTACTGATTTTCTCCACGCTGATTTCTATCTCCTCTTCTCTTTTCATCCTGAAGCAGCTTTACACTACGCACACGTACAGACTGAGGCCCACAGCCAACACAGGGTACTCACAATTTGCTCCAATCAAAGACTCTATGCGCTCTCTCCGCCTCTGGCGCAACCGGTGGACCATGAAGAGCAACAGAGAGAGGATGAGGAAGGATGAGATGCAGCTAACTATCAGGCGCATTCCACCAGCCATCGAGTCAAACAGACTGTTCCCATCTGTTACATAAAATATAAAAAAGAAGCCTGTTACTTCTGTTCAGGACTCATTTTTCTTGATGTTCTTTTGTCAGCGATGGAGAGCAATGCAGAGTAGAGATTCATTAGCCTGATTTAACACTTCTCCACGTTTCAAAAATGGAAAAAAATGATGAATCATTAGGTGATTTATCTACTTATTGCAAGAACATCTAAATACGTTACTCAACAAAATGCTGAAGGCTTCAAGTATCCGAAAAAGGGAAAACCAAGAGGTCAACAGTGCTTTGTGCATCAGTTTGTCCCCCTGGCGTGGCTGATGGTCTTGTGCTAAAGAAAACAGCAACCCTGGAAGTTAGGGAAAAGGCCTGAGAACTGGCACATCTACACTGCATTTCTACATAACTTCAGAGCACTTAAACTTTTGTCTTTCATAAAACAAGATCTCTAAACATCCTCATTCTCACCAAGATGTAGTCATTCAAATTGCATGTGCCGTAGGTAGCACGCTGCTCAAAATTAAATGATAGGAACTAAAAATACCTTCAGAAGATGAATCAACACGACAGCAATCTTTCAAAAACTCAAGAGATTACGATGAACAGGAATTAGATACTTTCCTAAAATCACAGAAAACAAGTGACAGGACACGAAACAGATCCACAGGCTTATACCCTAGCTAAACAGTTCCACACTGGGAAAGCTGCTGCTAGCAAATTATCACTGATCTGTCACTGCCAGGCATGGGAGAGATTTCACAATTCAACTAATCACACTTAAGTAGCCCTCTAGTCCACAAGCACTCTGCACAAAGACAATAGAGAAAAATGACTGCACTGGGCTCTTGGCACAGTTTCCTGTTAAAGAGCTCAGAATGAAAAGCACACCAAGCCTGGATGTGGCTCAGCAGCTGCACACCCCAGCCACTGGGATTATACAGAAACACGACCTGCAGCAGGGATGAGCTCTGTCCCCAGTCACTGCTGGGCCAGGTCCCAGTCCCCCTACTTTCCTGCATCCAGCACAGCTGCAGGAGCTCTCTTTACAGTACTTCTCTTTCTACTGACAGCAGCAAAGCTCTATCAAAGACTGTTTACAAAAGAGCACTAAAACCCTCACAAAACCTATAACTACTGATTTGCTACAAATGCTAGCAGTAGAAAAATCCACCATATTTACACACTGTTAGAAGTACAAGGCTTAATAGGTTAGTATTTATCACCTGACACATTCTTGGCCCCACTTAATAGCACACTACGCATGAAACACCAACACAACACCCTCTCAAACCTGGCTGTGCCACACAGAAACCTCTACACTGTCCAATTTTTTAGCAGCTCCCACTGTCAGGGCTTCAGATGATGCCATCACACACCAGCAGCAACCAATCAACACACCACCCCGAACAGCACAGACCTGAGGTTGTTCTTCATTCATTATATGGCAGTGCTGACTTTGTGACCACCATAAGTTAGTTTCAACAGCTGCCTTACATAACTTCACTTTGGAAAGCATATATGCAGTGAAGTGTGATGCAATTTTTTGGTTACAAAGCCTGGCATTGTCTCTTCAGGCCAGCTGAGACTGCAAATCCTGCACCTCCTGGGCAGTCCAGGCCTCTTCCACACTGCTCACAGCCTCTGACAGCTCCCACCCCTCAACCTGTTTGTCTGGATAAGCTATTGTCAAATGAAGTCCTAGATTAAACTAAAAAAAAGAGACAAGACCCAGTTTGCACAGAACAAGACAAGTCATCACTGAGATTTTCAACCTACATACGCAGAAATAGATTATACCATAAAGGCTGTCTCACACTCAGGACAGCAGCAGCATCCAGTAACAGTACCAGTTTAGTCCTAGAGGAGCTTCTGCACCAGCAGCTCCTGCAAATACTTTGCTTCTTTTAATACTATTTCACAAGTGAAAGTTCCAGGTTTGTACAAACAAGAGCCTCACATCCAAGAAGAGGCAATGGACTTCAATTTCAGCATTAGCACACAAAAGGTTTTCCCGTGCTATTTATCTTCAACTAAATGAGAAGCATCTTTCAAGATAGTACAGCTGGGATTACTCAGCTTACTCCTACCACTGAAATATTCCCCTACTACCAAGTACTTGAGTAACATTCTTTATCCACTTGTAATCGTCGCTCACCCACTCACACAGCAAGAGCTGATTACCTGCCAACTCAACAGCAAGATTTATTTCCCCCCAGTCTCTCCTTGGGTGATTAATTCACTTACTGTTGATTAGTAAAACAGCTCTCTTTCCTCTGTAATAAAGTTTAGAGAAGACATATGTAAGAACTGGACAAAGACAAATACATGCTGACTAAAGAAAGTAATTCATTAATTTCTGTCAGCTGGAATAGTCATTTATAAACACCCAGAAAGAAAACCAAAATGCTTCATTTCAAAATTTCAGTCTTTATCATTAGTTGAAGTAAATTTATTACGAAGGAAGTTAGACAACTGCTTGATGATGCTTCACTCAAAAATTGAGTTACTAAAAAAAATAAACCAACAAAAAAACCCAACACTTCAGAGCATAATGAAACAGTCTTATTTAGCATCAGTATAGGAAGAAGAGCTTAAAGATCAGAAAGGATGTGGCAAAATACACTCTTTCAACCAGTATTCATGAAATAAATAAGACCCACAGCACAAGCAGGGATTAAAGAACATGGCACTAGGTTATCCCAGGTCATCTTATCCTGTCTGTTGGGTGATGCTTTGCTGACACTGATCCTGAAGACAGGAAAAAAAAAGTGAAGGCAATCTTAATTCTGCTGATAAGAGTGGGAGGAAGACTTCAGCTTTTTCCCCCACTCTTTCCTCAACCAACTTGCAACACTAGTTAGGAACATCTGTTAAACTCAGCCTTCAGAATGGATGTAAATGACAGCAAGGAGGGGCCAGTGGCCTTTAATCATCAACTTATGCAGATTAGACACAGAAAAGAACAAATGTAAATTTGGATGCCAATAAGCACCCCTTTCTCATAATGACTGAAACAGCAGCTAGTGATGGAAAGACTTGACCTGTGTTTTCCGTGATGGAAGGATCTGAACAGTAGTTCCTTAAAGGACTCAGACAAAAAGAGGTTCTTTTAGAATACCAGGAAATCATAGTGGCTGAGGTCGGAAGGGACCTCTGGAGATCATCTAGCCCAAGCCCCTGCTCAAGCAGCCTGAGTTGGAGCAGCCAGCTCAGGACTGTGTCCATTAGGGTTCTGAATAACCTCCCCCACGTGATGCTCCACAACCAACCCGTTCCAGGGTTTGGCTGCCTTCACAGTAAGTGCTAAATAAGACAAATTCCTTTCTGTGAGTTTCTTTTCACAAAAGTAACACCCCAAAACCTACACCCCCAAAGGGCAATTGACAAAGCATTATTCCTAAGATTTTACTGTTCCAGAATGAGAAGCTACAATGAGATGCCAAATCCAATAAGTACGGTTGCACGTCTTATGATTAATGTGATTTATAAATTGTGCTGCTTATGTGAATCCTGCATTCAAACTTCCACACATATAAATGCTCATTTCTGGAAAAAGACACTTAATTAGTGCCCAAGAGAGAAGTCTTTTCCTTTCATGACAGCTAAATATCACGAACAACCAAGAAGCTCCACTAGAAATCCACACTACTGTCAACCCTCATAGAGAAGACGAGCTCTTCCTGAAGTAGCATCAAGGATGACTAATTACTTTCTAGCAAGAGAATGAAGTTTTTCATATCCTATGATTTGGGATTTTTCCACAGATGGGGATGGTACTCAGCAGTGTGGAGGCACTGAAAGGATGTATAATTTCAAAGTTATACCCAAAGGCAACCAAGACGAGCAGGAATTTCGCTTGATAAAACTACAGCAAAGCCTTACCTGGGTCTAAACATGTAAATTTGCAGCACTCTTTAGGATCTTTGCGATACTGCTGACATCCCTGCGGCCGCTCGCACAAAGCAGCCACACACATTTCTGGTTCACCATTATGACACGTGCAGCTCAAGCAGGGATCATCCCCTTTTGGAGTAAAATAGTAGCCTTCGTCAACAATGTTGTCCTTGATATCAACACATGTCTGGCCTAGAACAGAAATGCACATCAATACCCACAACAACGCACGTCTGGCCTAGAAAAGAAATGCACATCAATAGCCAAGTGTCTGTGAGCCTGCCAGAGGTCCAGTTTGATCTATTACAAAACATGACTCGTAAACATAAGCATATCATCAGTTAAAAGCCAAACTTTGGCATTAAAACAACTTTTAAAAGAGTGGGGAAGATAAATGGATTGTCTGGAGATGTGCGGGGATGATTTACTGCTCAAAATTGACAAAGTGAATGTTAAGTATTTAATGGAATTGACACGCCTTCAGGTGTCCTCTTCAGGACACAGAGAAAAGCAAGCAGTCTGAAGGACAAGCTTCAATGTCACGTCTCCTGCAACTCCCTCCCAGCCTTCTGCTACCTAAAACAGCTGAATCTTTTCTGGACCAAATCTGCAGGACATTCTCAACAGGTCAGGTCTAAAAAGGAAGCCAGGCAAAATTAACTTTCTTGCCTGCATTTTCATCCCTGCACAGCAAGGAAGTTCAGATGGCTTTAGCCCACCGTCCATTCCTCCACAGACTTAAAAGGGAGGTACCAAAGCCAGAGAGGAGCAACACAGACTGCTCTGGGATCCTATAGCCTGAAGCAACTGGAAGTTGCTATATTCAAAAATAAACCATAAATATGTGTTTATTCATTTTTAGGTGATGCTGATAATTTAGGAGTGATATTTACTAATAAAAAAAAAAGCATATCCTAGCTTCTTAACAGTAACTTCTTAGTAAAAAACTAGACCGTGGCTGACAACCACCCATTATGATGCTCCTATCTCAAATAAAACCTTACTTTTTTTTTTTCCCCCCCCTCCATTTTAATTTACTGGGCAAAAGGCAGAAAAGATAGCTAAGAGATTTCTCCATATTTGTTATATGCATATTTATGGACACAAGACAGTTAACACTAAACTAAAACCAACTTACTCCTTTTGCAGAGGAATGACGATTTCTCATAGCAGTTTTCAGCATACCAGCTGTGTAAACCATGGTGCCGAAGGGTAGGAAAATGGAAACACTGAAGCTGGGCACAAAGAACGTTTTCATTTTCAGACATAGCCGTACCAAAGATAGGGTCAGGGGGTAAAAATACTTCCGAAGAGCCTAGAACAAGATGCATTGATATAAGCAGCCTGGGGGTAAGCAAAGCTTCAGAAAGGCTCTGTAATGTCACTCCTTTCATGCACACCAACGCTCTACAGGCCTACTGTCCTCAGCTTTAGCTTCCATTAGCAGCACTCCTCCGGGGGAAGGCAAAGAGTGGGGAGGGAAGGGGTGACTCATACAGAAGAGGCTGCAGTTTTCAAGGAGCCATGCAATTTTGCCATTCTGCAGTGATGTTCTGTTATCTCTACAAATGCTTCTCTCCAGAGTCCCATGGGGTTTGCCTGCCAGTTTGGATCTTCTAAGGGGAAACTGAGCAGGAACCAGTACACCTTAAGGTCTGCACAAATGCTCATGGAGCAAGAACCCACACCAACCCTGTACCCATACCCCATGCTGCTCATTCAGAGTGCAGTGCTGAACAGAGCTAAACAAAGAACACAGCTGTGATGCTGCTGCTACTGCATAGAGGTATGTGCTGTCGGGTCCTTCCAGCCCATGCAACTGTTAAAAGACTGCACTGAGATGTGTTCAAAAGAGTGGGGACTTAGCATGAAGTTATTTCTCCCATGCCAGGGCGTGAGAAATGTTGTAAGGGCATTGTACAACTTTAAAAATTTGGCTTCTGACCAGTGTCTTACTGGTTAACCAGTTACTTACTGCTAAATCAATTGGTATTCAAAGTTGTCAGAGATTCATGTCAGACCAAGAGACAATCATGAAAATTGGTCTATGTGATAGAACTTCAGAAGCCTCCTTTCCAAATCTGTGTGCTTAAACATTGACTTCAGCTCCTGCAGTTGCTCAGTTAGGCAGTCATGTCATGTGATGGTCTTTTCCAATATTTAGTCAGATGACTTTTAATGTAATTAGGCTCCCTCATCATTTTTTGAGGGTTTAAGTTCCATATTTCCCAGGAGTGGATAAAAATTTTCAAGCTACAGAACCCTAAATCACTTTTGAAACAGATACTAGGAATTCATTGCCTTACTACAAGTCCAAGTCAAGGAAACTTAAGTAAAACCTTTCAGAAGCTACTGAACGCTACTATGTACTTTATTTCATATAGGTATTATTTTAGTAAATAATTGACCTGCAAGCAAAAGACTAAGTGGCCCTGAGAGGGTTTAAATTTATATAATGCATCAAGTTAAACACAACTTATAATACAAACAGGTATCATGATTTTCTATAATTAGTGTCTCCCTGGTCATAAAGATTTGGTCAGCAGATGGCAGTGCAGTCAACGTTCTGAAGAGCATAGGAAGGTCCTTTTAAGGAGAATCAGTTTTTTTCTAGGAGTTCATAGGCAAAGCCTATATGTATAAGCAGTTTTGTCCAGACTAGGAAATCATTAACCCTTTAGAGAAAAAGTTGGAACCTCCCCTCACCATCCCTCTGATGTTGAGAGGCACCTTTATGTGCTTTACTTGAAGGAACTGACAAAAATGTTCCTGCCTGCATGAGAAGGTGCAGTTTCCTCTGAATATTCAATCAAATCCTTTTAGGTAAATGACAAGAGAAATCAATACTTTTGTGCACGGCAGCACAGTGAAACAGCATCATCACTGGAAAGCTATGCAGGGTTCAACTACTCCTTGTGCATCAAAAGTAGTATTTTTCAACATCTGTTTTCCAGAATTCTGCTCATAATGACGTATCTGTACATAATGGAAAGTTATTCTTGCAGATTTTCCATTAGTGGAAGTTGTATATGAGAAGAAAACTGCTCTGATCAGTCTTCAAATGCTATACTGGAGTTCACAGTGCTGATGCTTCAAATACTATTTTTTCATTTTCCATGACCTGTATCAGCACAGCAGTTGGGCATTCAAATCTGCACACAAGAGTTCATATGAATTTGAGATAAGCTAATCACTTAACTGAATTAATTAAAAGGTATAAAAACATATATTTGCATCTGCAGCAGATGGGACTGCTTCTTTTGCAACTGAAAAAGGTCAGCCAGTATTAAACACCACTGTTTTGATACTGTAAAGCAAAGCAGTTCCCCTACAGCATTTCAACACCATCAGTAAAAGATGATGTTGTTCCTGCAGAAAATATCCATGCTTTAAAATAGCTTCCATGAACCATTCAGCTCAGTAATAATAGTAGAGGCCTACCTTTGTAAGCTACTTCCCAGTGACCTTCTAGAGAGTGATTTCGGTTGGTGATGACATATTGATATCCAACCCAGAACCTACAAAAAAAATTAAATTCTGTTCTAAAGATGCAAGCCAAAAAACATACTGAGAAATTCAGAAACACTACATGGAACCTAATGATACCTTCATAATTAAAAATTAACTTTGAAAACATTCTGATGACCTTTTCCTTAAAATTTCAGCCTGTAAGTTTGCAAAGTAAAGAGATAACACTGAATAAAGGCACTTGATAGTTTTCCATGTTCACAAATAGCTCATGATGCCTTCAATTTCCGTGCATATGCAACACATTATTGTTATGACAGCACTGCAGTATTTTGAACCCAAAACCACACAAAGGCAAAAAAAATATATATATAAATGGTTTGCTATGAAATAACAGAATGAAATATCCCAAGTCACCAAAGCACAGTCCTTACAACTCATGATGGCATTCTATGTTATTCTCATCTCAAACCTGTAGTCTTTGTCAGAAATACTGCTACCTAATGGAAACAAAAATTGCGTTGAAAATTTTAAAGAAATATTATTCCTCTACAATGCAGTGCAAGAGTAAATCACTGTAAAATTCACCTTCCCTGTGGTAGTTCAAGATCACTAATATGGTGCTGACACAGCCTGAAAAAAGAAAGACTACGGTGAGTTGTAGCCTATTAATCTACTAACATTATTTAAAACACAAAACCCAGAGATGGCCACTGCCATCTCTCAGCATGCTCTTGCTGGGTTGTTAACCTGAAATCAATGCTACCATTAGATTTGCTAGACAAACCTAACTACCAGCAATTATACCCCACAGAAACTGTTCTCATGTGAGATCTCTGCTCTTTCCTTCACACTCACCTACGTTGGTCCTTCCTGACAAACATCTTTTCTTCCAAGTCCCACTCCTGTGCCAGGATAAACCTCAGCTCCTGGTCTGCAGTGAAGGTGGCGAGGGATCCGTTCACCCGCTGACATGTCTGCACGGCGTCCCAGTAGTTCTCCCCATTTAAATAGACTCTGTAACAGCTGGCTGTGCCCTCGTAGTGATGCCACCCTGTTGGGCACTTTCCTAGGAAACATGAAGAATAGAAGGGAAAGCATTCCCCCCAAATTAGGATCTTCAAGGTAATATATCCTAATCTACAACATGTAATCACTTGCATTTGTATACTCAACACACTGTGTCCATACTTTACCTCACCAGTAGGAGATGCAAGCACTACAGATCATGGGGGACTTCCTTTACTAATGCTTTTCATATAGGGATTTCTCTTAAACGGACTGAAAAACTCCTAGTGATGTTTCACTGCACTGCCACAGCCTTTAAATTCTTTTATTAAGACTGATGATCTACTAAGGAAGCTTTTCCCCGAACAGCTTTAATAATCCAATCAGTTTGATCAATCCAAATCAAAACAAGCAGCAAGAAGCAGGAAGCATAAACCAGAGGTAGCTAACTTAATGACTGCATCTTTCTATTAGGTGGTTTAAAAACAAGCCCAGCTTGCTTTGAAGTTTTCAGCCTTCTTTTAAGGAACAGCCTCAGTAGAATTCACCTACTCCAGCTCAGTCTACCACTGATGATGATGGGGGTTCTGGGACAATGGCTGTTTGTCTTGGAAAACTATCACTGCAAAGTGCATCTTTAGGGATCAAGAAGGCGAAGGTATGAACTGTTGTCTCTGCTTTCTCTCAATTCTCTCAGAAGGGAATATGCAACAAAAGCCTTAAGGCATTTGTGGATGAGACAGACCCATGGGCTTTTGATGGTTGGCTTTCTTGGAGGTGATGCTTAACTAATAAAATCACAGAGGCAAGCTGATGAAATTTAAAACAGACATGAAATACAATATTAGCACTTGCATTTGCAGTATTAATATTGCATGACACCTAAGCAAGGTACTTTAAATTCACAAACTGTTTCATGCTTATTGCAAGCTTAAGGACTCCCTTCAGAAACAGTGATCTTTATCATCAAATAATGACACACATTTAGATTTGAGTCCCTTTAAGTGTCCTTCCTCAGTCACCATTTCTATTTAAGAAACAATGGGATTGTTTAAAATCTGCTGGTCATGCCACTAGGATGGAACTGAATGATCAAACTGCAGAACATTTTAGATATTGCTGTATCAGTTTCTAAATTGTTTTATTGTTCTCCACAAATGTGACTAACAAGTTAGCTATTGGAATCCACAACGGATCAAAAGACCTATTTTAATAAGCTTCTCCTCTCCTTCCCCCATCCTAAAAAAATCAACAAAGAGATGAGTTTTTACTTTTGTTAATCACCTGACTACTCCAGAATCCCACCATGCTTTTTTCTCTGCATGTTCCCTTCCTAGCCTGCCCCATCCATTCCTCCAAAGCTGATCAATGCTATCTCACTCCCAAATCACTGGATGATCCATGGAGCACAAAGAGAAAGAAGCAAGAGAGACTTAAGATGTTTGGAGCCTAAAGAGATTCAGAGACATCAGTTACTATGAGCTATCATTTGCGAGGAGGACAGTTGCAGAATATTTCTAAGTATTTAGATAAGGCTGGTACCAAGATGCAGACAGCAGCACTAGCAGTGATGCAGGAAAGAGGGCAGGGTGTTATTGGAGTGGTATTTTGGAAGATTCCCAACTGATACATGGAAGTTAGATGGAGAAACCTATTCAAGCATCACACTCTTCCTCGACAGACCTTCTCTTCAGAGATGCGAGTGAAGAATTTCCTCAAGTTCCTCTCTTCCTCAAGAATATTATTCCTCTTAAAAAGGCTATGAAACTCACATCTGAGATGCACTTAGTTTATTTAAAAATACTGTCAAAATGACTTCAATCAGAAGTAATTGATTGTTGCACATAAACAAGACTACAGAGGAAGCTGAGTACCTTGCATCTATCGGTCTGCTATATAAACCATGCATTATAACAGCACACATATAAACGGAATGTACAAAACCCTTCAAAAGTACTGAACATGAACTAAAATTGGTCAAAAATCTATGGAAGAGAAAACCTATTAATTTTCTTTTAAGACAAATTAGTCTGAGCTGTTAAACTAATTAGCAGAAAGATGGGCCAGATTTCCCAGACTGCAACTTACTGCTAAATCGGACAGGCTGTGCCACATTGACGGTGTGAAAGCGGGTCGTCTCTCCTCCTCTCCCTCGATTGTGCCTGGAGTCCACATTCTCCTTCCCATGGTAAGTGCGCTGGTCCCCTGTCAAACCTAAGGACAAGAAGGAACAGTCAGTACCAGGGAAAGATGGAACACAAAGCAGAGCCGATTTTACTAAGCTGTGGGTTTTAATTCAAGACAAACATATAAGTAATAGGTAGGTAAGCAAAGATCTCTGTAGTAACAGCCTGGCCATTTCACAAGGGACATAACTGAAATACTTACAGTTGAAAAGAACCAACACTACGTTACACAAGTCCTGCAAAGGTAAATATTTTGGCAGATTTTCAACAACTGCAGTTTTGCACAGATCTTCACACTTGTCCTTTTGATTGCTACAGCAAATGCACCATCTCCAGTGCATTTTGTCTGCTCTCGTTTGCAGAACTCCCCTCTCTCCAGCTGTGCTCTCAAAGACATAGACAGCTTTTTCAATGTATTTTCCAACATACTCTCTGAGATCTAAGACAAAATTAAAATCAGGAAAGGACATCTCTCCTCAGCCAGAAGAACAAGGTGTTTTATTCCTTCTCAAGCTCCTAGAACAAATGTTTGCTCATTATTTCTGAAACAAAAAGTGCACAGGCCCTAACCTGGCTGTCAGGGCTTGTGAATGGGTGTATGAGACAAGTGGACTCAGGAGCTCAGCAAAACACAATGCAAGCTGTAATTCCACAAAGAGCACCAGGGCATTCCAGGAGCAAATGAAGCACGTGGGTCAGGTGCTGTCACTGCCCCAGCCAGCAAAACTAGCAAGTCCATAGGTAGTGCGGCTGGAAGGGTGGGGGAGAAGCCTTTGAGAAAGACTGAGATGAACACCAAATTTAATGTGGAAATAAGAAATTAAGCTAAAAGCAGAAAAATGAAGAATCTGAGAATGTAGGCATTGAAATACCTACTTGTATGTCACCTCATACTAGTAGCTAATAGAATAGCACAAAGAGCCGTGCAGACAAATTTCTTATAAAAAGAATCAGCTTACTTCCTTTTAAAGCTGATTAGCTCTATGTACCCAGCTACAGTCCCAAATAAAAAGCAGCAACATAGACTTCTTTAACAGGCTTATCTGTTTGAAATATATTAAAAACTACACAAATCAAACTTTCTCCTTTCAAACTTTAAATAGCAAGAGATCCACAGCAATTTGCTGATAATTTAAACACAGTTGGAGGCTGCTTGTTGTGTTACCCAGGGGACAGACCTCGAGAAGATCCACCATCAGACAATGTACTCCTTGGGACAAACTGCTGATGAGAGCCTAGGAAGAGCAGAGTAGCTTTGCAATCATCTGGCACCAGCACACTGAGTTTTCCCCACGTTAATGGGATAAGCAAGGGATATTTGATTATCACGTTACCCAAGGAATTACATGTC
>JAOWBP010004343.1:7734070-7753113 GCA_028571105.1 Tragopan temminckii | reverse complement strand
AGCAGGACCAGGCAGGAGGAAATCAACAAAGTGGCTCCTGAGCAGCATTCCTGTTCTGGCAGTCCCTCCTACTGTCCTGCAGCTGAGACAAAGAGATTGGGTTTGTTTTTTTTGTGGATTTTAACTGGATTCCGTGGTTTTCTAGAAGAAGCCCTGTCAGCATCCCTACAAAGGTATATAATGAGCGCCGTGTGGCTGAGCTGATGTGAAGTGACGGAAGGACATAATTCCCAAAGACCATAGAATGTGACAAGGATTGCAATGCAGACTGAAGTTGCCCCTGGGCGTACTGTAATGCATGAAGTCAGCTTGGCTGCTCTTCCAAGGAAGTGAGATCATGGGCAGAAAGCTGCCTGGGAACTGGAGGGGTCACAGGTTTGTCTGGCCTCTTCCCATGCAGAAGGGGGAGCTTCTGGATGCATTTCATCGCTTTCCTATAAAAAAAAGGCCTTAAGCATAAGCCTGGAGAAGTAGAGTTCTCAAAATTTGGCTGGCAAACAAGGGAAAAGAAGGAAAATGATAATGTGATGACATTTTTTTGCCTTTCATGTAATGTCTGATTTGCACATGGAATAATTAGGATTGATCATTTGGATTCTCATCTCCTTGTAGCTAGTGAGGCGGGGCTCCAGGCTGCTGACCTTCCAGCAAATGGGCTCCAAATGTTTGTCTCCAGTCTTGGCTCAAGCAAGGTAGGGGCAGGAGTCACAGTGCTTGAACTCAGCTTCTGACCGTGAGAGCAGATAGGGAATCTCTAATCCTCTATCCAAATGAGCAGATATTTACTCATGTACTTCTTTCATCATCCATTTATTCACTCTCAGTTCTTTTACTCAGTTACAGCTGCCCTTCTGCAGGGGCTGTGGCTGCACAATGCTGACACACAAAGCTGTGGCAGTGGGGCTTTGGGGCTGAAACAGCCACGTGGATCCAAGCAGCACCTAGCAGAGCCCCCAGCCAGGAGCTCTCTTTCCCTCCTTAGCCTTTCCAGCTGAGGGTTTTTTTTGACTCAGCTGCAGTTTTAGCATCCCCTGGGCTCCACTGTCGGGTCTCCAGTGCAGCTCAGGCCAGCAGTGCTGGTCTCAGTACCTGAGCACTCAGGAATCCATACCCCAGTGCCCATCTGCCTCATCTTTTCCTCTCTCCCACTCTGTGTTGCTTTAACCTCACTGTCTCCTCACCTTCCAGCTGCGTTTTGTCCCTCATCAAACAGCAGTCAGAGTGGATGCAGTGAAAAACACAAGGACTCCTTCCTCTGCTAATGATTTCACTTCCCATTGACTGAGGGCTTAAAGGGGAATCTCAGGGCTCACTAAAAACCTGGTGACAATTTAACCTCCTACAGAAACCCAATGCCAGGCCCCCTCCTCTGCCTGCAACCAGGGTGACTGTAAAATTAGACCTGGCTCCTTAGCACGGTGTGCAGCTCTGGAAAGCACCACGAGCTCAGGACTGGGGGATGGTGGGTTTATTTAGACCTTTATCAGATCATGCTATCAGAGCGCGCTCTGCGTACACCTGGCGCAGCCTCACGGAGAGCAGGCACCTTGTGCTGCCTGGTTTGACCTCTCACAGTTTAGGGAAGCACCTCAGTGCTACAAGCAATAGGAGATGGAATCATTAGCATGAATTCCTGAAAGCCCAAAGCCTCTGAATGTTGGTGCACGTGTCATTTGCTGGCTGCAGAGTGAACCGGAGAGGAAGGGGCGGGCTAGCTGCGGGAAAGGCTGTGCTGCGAGGGCACCAGCCCTGCGGCTGAAGGGGAAGAGAGCAAGCGTCCAGGGCACTCGCACACCAGGCCCGCGTCCCTCCCAGCGCAGCGCAGCCCCGCACAGAGCCACGTGCACAGCGCGCCCCCGCCCCGCCCCCTGTTGTCCCCTTCTCTCCTCGTGATTGGCCACCTCCGTGGGGGCGTGACCCTCCGCCCCGCCTTCCCTCAGCCACCAGCCAATCGCACTGCCCGCCTCCGTTGGCGGCCCTCGCTCGCCCCGCCTCCAGAGGGCGGAACCCCGGGGGCGCTCCCCCTCTCGGCCCGTCACCGTCCGCAGCGGGTCCGTTCCGGGTTGGAGGCCGAGGGCATGAGGCGCGCTCCGATTGGCCAACCGTCGCCGCCCGTCGCGTCGGGATTGGCCGAGAGCAGCTGGCGGGGGCGTGGCGTCGGCGGCCCGCGGGGGTGCTGTTAAAGGCCCCGCGGCGCGGCCGGGCGCTGTCGCCGTGCGCCATGGCCTACCAGGGCTTGGCGCAGGAGTACCTGGGCATGCCGGCCGTGACGCGCGCCTACACCACGGCCTGTGTGCTTACCACCGCCGCCGTGGTGAGGGCTGGGGGCGCGGACGCTGGGGTGCTGTGCTGGGGAGGGTGCGGGGCAGCTGGCGCTGCGTGCCTAGCAAGCGGCAGTGGTGGCAGCTGCCCTGCTTGTGTCTCTCAGCAGCTGGAGTTCATCACCCCCTTCCAGCTGTACTTCAACCCCGACCTCATCTTCAGGAAGCTCCAGGTGAGGCCTTGCCCAGGGGCACAGGGCCCTGACCACGTCTGGAGGGGCTGCTCCAGCCCTGCAGGAGCTGCCCACTAGCCCGGCATCGCCTTGCTGCAGGCTGGAGCTCGCTCCTCCCGGCCTTCCCCTGCTGTACACCATCCTACCTTTCCCTTTTCCATAGATCAACCCCACCTCATCCTCTGCATCCCTGGGTGAGGTCCTTAGCAGCTGTGCTAGGGCTGGGATAGCTTTGCTGTGGTGTGGGGTGAGCAGTCACACTTGCTCTGGGTGCTGAACTGTGCTTGTTCCATCCTGAAACACAGTAATCTTCTCCCATCTGGGCCTGTAAAACATGTGTGGGGTGGGGGTCCATGTGTAGGTGTGGCTGCACGGTGCGTGGGCTGACCCTGCTGCACTGGGCTGCTGTCCGTGTGATCAGAGAGAGCCACCTGTCCACCCCCTGTTCTCTCTTCTCTTTCAGATATGGAGGCTGATCACCAACTTCCTCTTTTTTGGGCCCCTGGGATTCAGTTTCTTTTTCAACATGATATTTCTGTATCCTTTGGTCTCAGTAAGGCTATCTGCTCCCTTTTTGGCTTAGCCGTGATGCCCTGTCCCTCCTCCCTTCCACACTGCCCTGTCACGCAGCACCCTGGTGCTGTTCCCTGGGTGGTGGTAGCCCTGCTCGTGGCCTCCTGCTGTTTCCCCTGCTAGAGGATGAAGCTGCTGGTATGGCCGCTGTAGCAGATGAGTAGCAGCACCACAGCTACCTCAGTGACGTGTGACTTTCTATTCTGCTCTGGTGCTTGTAAACCTGCTCACTGCCTCCTGTACTTGCAGCTGGCTGTTCCTCATGAGGCCTTGCTGGGGATGCAGGCAGCCAGCTGTTAATTTCCTATACCCCTCCTTTCTCTCCTGCTCTCAGGTACAGGTACTGCCGCATGCTAGAAGAAGGCTCCTTCCGTGGAAGGACAGCTGACTTTGTCTTCATGTTCCTCTTTGGAGGGTTTCTCATGACAGTATCCTTTTGAGCAGGCTGAGGCCCTCTGGACTCTTCTGGGATGCTCTGAGTAGCAGGGGGATCGTCTGCCAGCTGTGTCCCACGCTGCTCCGTGTGGTCTGTAGCAGGCACCTGTCTGTGGGCCAGGTCAGCTGGTTGGGGAACCCCAGCACCATGGGCTGCAGGCAGGGAGCCTCACTGTGCCCCTGGGCCTGCACTCCTTTTGCCCCATGGGCCTGAAGGGTCTGCTGGGCCGGGTTGGCTGGATCCTGGCCTGAGCCCAGCCAGTGTGTGTGGAGGAGTGGAAGCAAGCCAAAGGAAGAGCTTCTGGTATTTGTTATGTCTGCGAAGTGCTGATGCACCTGGCGTGGGAAGGGCTGCCTAATCCCAGGGGCAGTGTGACAGCGTCTGAAAGCTCTGCATGAAGGGAAGCCTCTTGCTCAGCTCTGTGAGGAGCCCTCCAGCTGAGCCAACGACATTAGCAGGGCTGAGGCGAAGGGCTGCTCAATAGGTGTGAAGAGAGTGTAAGGAACTGAAGTGGGGGATGCTGAGCTGTGAGCACAGGGAGCAGGGTGCCTGCAGGCCAGCAGTGTGCTGGGCACTGTGAGCCCATCTGTCTCTGCACCTGGCCAATGGCTGAAGAGACTGCCATGTGTCCCTGTCCTAAGTTTGTCTTACAGTAACCAAAGTAGTCTGGATAGGAGAAATACCTCCTTCCCAAGCATAAAACCTCTTTGGAATGCCTTGCCTTAGAACACAGGCTCTGACACCATGAAGGCCCATCTCTGAAAGCCCCTTTCTGATGGAGAAGGCCCAGAGCTCCCTGGTCTCTTTTGGTTGTAGCAAGCACCTTAAAGAGCAGTTGCTGTAGGTGCCATGCAGTATCTTGTTCTGAGGTGCATGAAGGGAAATAGAGTGTGGGGGAGCATTGGTGCATCTCAACCAGCTCAGGAAAGACTTGGTGGCATGGGCAACATCTTTCATGCCAGTTAGCTGAAGCTTCTCTGGCTGCATACACACCTGGGGTGGTGTGCAAGGTAGGTTTTTTCCTTGACTCGGTAGTTCCTAGCTATTTGGTCTCTTTGCCAGCCTGTTTTTCCTGGGCCAGGCTTTTACCATCATGCTGGTGTATGTGTGGAGTCGCAGGAACCCTTACATCCGCATGAACTTCTTCGGGCTCCTTAACTTCCAGGCTCCTTTCTTGCCCTGGGTCCTGATGGGCTTCTCCCTACTCCTGGGCAACTCCATCATTATTGATTTGCTGGGTAAGTCAGAGCTGGTGGGTAGAGGGGCACTTTGGAGCCCTGGCGTTCTTCATTCTGCTGAAGCTGTCTTGCTTTCATCTTATTTAAGGTTGTGGGAGGCTTGAAGTGAGCTGGCTGAGTCTGCTTTGTGGCCAGGCTTGGGGCTCAGCTCAGCACCTTGTATTTTGCTGCATCTTAGCCAGAGGCAGCAGCTGGGCGTGGTGAGCTCAGCGTGATGCTGGGGCTGTGCATGGTCTTCTGGGCATCTGGTTCTGCCCTGTCTGCCTCTGCACCCATGTAAAGCATGACCACAGCCAACGACATGGCTGCTGACATGCAGCTCAGGTGGATCTGATGGGAGCTGTGTGCTGTGGTGGTCTCAGGGGTTCATCCTGCTTAAGCTCCAGCAGGCAGAGGAGGCACAGCTGGGCCTGACCTTGGTGGTGTCTCTCCCCAGGAATTGCAGTGGGTCATATCTATTATTTCTTGGAAGATGTCTTCCCCAACCAGCCTGGAGGAAAGAAGTTGCTTTTGACTCCCAGCTTCCTGTAAGTAAAGCAGATTTTAATTCTTGGGTTTACTATGTTGCTTCCCAACCTGGGTTGCTTCCATAGCAAACAGGTCTGTGGCTCTGTGGGGTAACCTGGCTTCAGCTGGTAGTCTTGCTGCAGCTTCTGCTACATTGTGTTAAGCCATAGGACCCACCTGTGTGGTTATAGCATCTGTGCTCAATGGTTTAAGCCTTTGCTGGAGAAAGCACTGGCACTTAGCACTGTGTGTGTACGGGGCAGCTACTGGTACCATAAATTTTGCTAGCTGAACTGGAGCCGCCTTCTTGTATACCTATATACAGGTAGGATTTTATTTTCCCGAAGTACTTTTGTGGTTTAAGAAACTAGAACGTGTTCTGCTTCATATTAGTGATCAAAGCTGTCCTCGAGATTGAGGTATTGTTGTTGTTACATGTTGAGCTGAGTGCTTGTGCAGTAGGGCAGTGGTCACAGCACCAAGCCTGCCAGCGCTCAGGAAGTATTTGGACAACTCTCTTAGACATATGATTTGATTTTTAGGCATTCCTGTGTGGAGCTGGGAGTTGGACTCAGTAATCCTTGCGGGTCCGTTCTGGTTGGGATGTTCTGTGCAACCAGACCCTGTGAAGGGTTAGGGCATTCTTGGAGGCTGGGGGTTTTCTTTGTCTTCAGCTCACTTTGTTAACCTGCCTACTTGATGGGATGCATGTATCCCTTGCCAGGAAGATGGTATTTGACACACCTGAAGAGGATCCAAACTATAACCCCCTCCCTGAGGATCATCCCGAAAACCAACCTGGAGACCAAGACCAGCAGCAGGAGCAGCGTCCACTGTAGCAGAGGACTTCTGTGTGGCTGGATTTCTCTCTTCTGGCTGGACTTATGCTGTGCCCCAGAGATCTCACTGGAATAATACCAGTTGCCATTCCTATTTGTCATGCTTCACTGTTTGTATGGGTAACCCATCTTCCTCTTGTACTAAGTGGTTCTGCAAAGCTTTGCGCGTAAGAACTAATGAATCCTGATGGAGGTGTTCTAGGGAGAAGGGCTGGAGGTCATGTGATGGCTCCTCAGCTACCTGGTGGGGATAAGTATCAAATGGGGTGTGAAACCGGTTACTCATTCTCTTGCTGTTGATGGCTTGCTGTATGGCAAGTCAGTTCTGGCCTCTGTACAAAGACTGATGCTCTCTGCTCTCGCAGTTGTGAGACATCTTTGTGGGCTTTCAACCAAGTAGTGCACCTTGTCGTGGTGTAAGCACAGCCAAGTCTCCCAGGCAAAAACCTACCATAGTGGAATGCAGCTCAACTACTCCCTTCCCTCTGAGTCCCCCGCCCTTTTTCATTGTTGTTTCCAAAGAGTCTTTACATTAAAGTCTTTATTTTTCAGTTGCGTGTCCATTTCTGCCAGGAGCAGAAGCACCAGGACTCTTCAGGACTTCGCTCAAAACTGCCAGGCTGCTTGCTCAGGCTTATTTTTTATTCTTGTGGCAAGGCAAAACTTAGTCTAGTTGGAAGCTTTCCCTCTCCTGCTTCACCCTGCAGGGTGTGAGAAGGGGGTGAGGTATAATGGAGAAAGGGAAGCCCACAGAAGGGACATGGAATGGAGTTGGAAGCTTGTTCTAGTTGGTGACTGAAAGTGGCATAGATTATTACCAGCATTGATACTAGTAATAAAGGTGGTCTATGCATGCCTTGTAATTCCACTCTTGTGGAATCCACCTCTGAATTTTAGGAATTAAACACAGGCAGCTTACTAACTGAATTTGATCATTCTTGCTAGCTTTAGTGCATGTGTGCTTCTACTAGACCTCCAAAATATTTACAGTAAATCTGCAGTGTATCTTATGATAGCTCAGTTAATGGCGGTCTGTTCAGCTACGCGCTTGCAAACCACCGCTGAAACTATTAGAGGTGTGAGTAACCAGCAGCCAGGTAAGAACGATACAGAAGCCCTACGGCAATGGAAGGCTGAACCACAGCCATCCCACTCACCTCCTTTGCAGGCTTCCCATGAAAACAGCTTGGTAATGGAAAACTTAAACGATTTTGCAGCACTTTTCTTTCTGTGTAGGGAAAGAACCATACATATAGTGATCTTCTAGAATGTAGAGTGGTACTAGGGGCAAGTGGCTTCAGACTAGACAGGCCTGCTGTGTGCTTTGTTCATGAGCTCCTGCAGAGCTGGTGTTGTCTTTAGGTAATGCAGAACTGCAACTCTGGAATGCAGAAGCTGGGCTGCACTCAGTGAGGGCTGGTTATTTAGATCAAACAGAAGAGCTGTGCTTACAGGGTGGGAAAGCTGCTCTTTGCTGTTTCCTCATAGTCCTAATGCTCAAAGCAGCCTGTTCTCGTCTTTCTGTGAGCTGGACTCCTGCACTGTGCAGCCTTGCCTCTAGTTTCTTGGAGGGAAAATTCCTACATCTTCTCTGGATCTTGAGAAGCCGAAGGAAGTACTTCTAAGCTTGCTACAGAAGCTCACATCCTCGTGTGCACTTGTCCATTCTTTTTTGCAAAGCTACGAGTTACTTAACCACAAGCTGCTAGGCTTAAGGCTACAGCAGTTTTGTGTCTGTTTTGATCGTGTTCCCTGAAGGGGCTGCTTGTAGAAGAGATGCCTGATCATAACAAGAGGCTGAAGTGTTCTCAGAAAGAACTGGAGTCCTTGCATCCACAAGGCAAAACATGTTCTGCATGGACTTGTCTTATATGCAGAACTAACCTTTTGACCCCTGCAATAAGAAAAAAATGGATGGAATACCACTCTGGGTCAGGAGTCTAAGCTAAGACTGTAATAATATTATTGCTAAATTGCAAATTTTGGGTTTCTGTGTACTAACATCTGGAAGAAGTTCCCTCCCACCCTGGAATCAGAACTAGCTCTGCCATTACTCAAGTCTAAACACGATAAACTAAGGCCAGAAAGTAGTTCTGACTGTGCAAGCAGTGTGGGTGGATCAGCAAGGATTGTAAAACCTACTGGCTTTATCATAAAGGTCTGAATGCAATGTCAGGCTGCCAGCAAAATCCGCCCTGTTTGCAATAACTGACAGTTCCTGGCAGTGAAAGGTAGGAACTCTATCAAAGAGCTGGTGGACCTCAGCAGCAAGGTAGATTCTAATTAAATTTTTTAAGGAAGCTTGAATTTTTTAATCTCACTTCAGTGAATTTTCGGATTTTTTTTAAACATCCCTGGAAAAGACAGATTGTTTCTAGGTTTGCAAAAACCAGACACTGCAGTGCTGAGGGAAAGTGTGTGGTTTTCTGTGTACTGTAACTGGTTGCTATGTGAGTAAATAATGACCAAAGCAAAGCCCATTGCTGAAGGGATGCTGCAGTCTCAGTTACTGAGTGCAGACATTATCATCTTCCAGCTGCAGTTTTCACAGAAGAAAAAAAGACAAAGGGACATCACCCATCAACTCTTATACCCAGAAGTGACTCAGTTGCTATAATAAGACAAAGTGTGAGATTCACTACTTGTTTAAACATACTGAACTCTACCTTAGTAGTACGCATTCCTTTTATTTAAAAAGTTGTTCTAGTAGTGCATGTTGCACCTATATAAAAGTATTTTTACACTGTCCACACACAGGTATATAAGGGCTCCAACAGCTGCCACGAGTCTCAGCTAGATCATGTGCTAATGCAGCGTTCTTGGTATGTGGCCTCTAGGCTGAGGGGATGGGGCAGAAGTCAGCAGTACTGGGAACTCTTGGCAAGTGGAATGTGTGTCCCCTGAGGGACAGTAAGACCCCTGCCAATCCTAGATCCACCTGGGGAGAGAAGTAGGGACAAAGTCTGTAGGAAGAGCACCAGTGTCACAACAGGAAGTTTACCAGGCTGGAGCAGTGTTGGCCAAGCGTCTCATGCGCCTAGGAAGAGAAAAAGAGTTACAGTGAGTGCTGTGTTACAGACATGTGAAGCCTTACTAAAAGTGACACTTTTGGTGAGGTTACCACAGCTTTGTGGTACTTTTTTTACTGCCCAAACATCCTTGGTCACTTGAGTGCCCCTACTTGTGGTGCTACGACACACCATTTTCAGCAACTGCTTTTAGGGCAGTTTTGCTCATTAAGTGAGACTGAACCAGTTGCTACTGAGAACTATTCAGATAGTGATAGCTGAGAAGAAAAACAATTATAAATCTGTTAATTAGCAATAAAATATTCCTAGGAGAGAGCTGAGCCAGCATATTTACTGTTCCCACAGCACATCTTCTGGAGAGATACTAGCAATTCATTTCTATTGCCAGAAGCAGTTGCAGTTTAACCAAGTAGGAGCAAGTGTTTTTGAGTACTTGCTGAGCACTGCTTAGTGGGGCTCTATGGCAAGCAGAGCTGCTCCTGCAATGACAGAAGTGCTCATGTGCCAGCAAACAGGTCAACATTCATCAGGCTGGAGCTGAAACCTTGTCAGCCCCTACATCAAACAGCACTTTATCCTACATAAAAGGAATCCTTCTGGGAGGATGCTAATTCACATGACAGTGCATGAAACTCCAATATTTTTGATGAATGCCTTCCTACAGAAACACTTCCCCCACACAAGCAGAGAGTCCAAGGGAAAAAAAAAAAAAGGAAACTTTGTTTCAAACAGGATATGGCTAAAGTAGACAGTTAAATATTTGTGGAGTAAGGTGATAACAATTTAGCATCCTGAAGCAAAAGGGCTATGAGTTTGTTGTGGTGTGCAAGTTTGAAATCCTGCCAATTGGCGCTCAGCAGAGAAAGAAAAACATTAAAGCTTTTAACTTCTGTCTTAGGGACAGGCCAGAATGAGAACTGAACAAGGGGCAGCACCTTGTATTTCTATCCTGGTCTCTGATTTTCTTCTCCATCTCGGCATCTGTGAGGGTTTCCAGAAGAGGGCACCACTGGTCAGCATCCCCTGTGTTGCGAATCGCGATTTCCACAGTCGGCAAAGGGTTTTCACTGCAGCAGCAGGGCAGAAGTCAAAGCAACATTCATCAGTGCTAACAGTCCACTCCCCTGGGTTACCAGCCCAGGTGCAAGACACAAGCACAGCAGATCATTTTAAGCATTTCAGGCTTAAGAACTCACTGAGCCCCAGTGAACACAGCCTGGATCCCAGAACAGGGGCAGTTACCACCTTAAGGAGACCAATTATTACCAACTCTACAACCACCAGAGAGGATAGACATCAAAATGACTGTGGCAGAACTTCTCTCCTGTTAAGGCCATTATCTGCTTGGCTGTCAGTGTTCAAATGGAGTAAGCACAGGTAACATTCGTATCAGTTTATTAACGTGGGGAGGATGTCTCCCAGAGCAGTAACTGAGCAGCGACTGTTAACAGGGCTCTTCAACTAGCTTTGCCATTCTGCAGCTCTTACTTCCTAGCTGTAGCTTGCCTAGTGCACCTCCAGCAGCTTTTCCCAGCATGTCAGGCTTTCAGGGAGCCTGACAGGATGAGAACCTGACAGTGGAACAAGGACTTTCTCCCCATTGCCATGGCAAAGGCTCTTTTTTGAGGACCTGCTGTTGTAACCACAGACTGTGATTAATCCCAGCACAGAAACACAGAGCTCTGTCACAGATCACAAGATTGCTCCTCAGAGATCTGTCTGCCCTGAACAGCTGCATTATCACATGCATAAAAATGTTTACTCCTTCACTAGTGTCTTTTCAGCAAAAGTCAACAGGAACTTACCAGGAGTAGCTTCCCAAACATTGAGGGTGGAGCTGGAAGCTCAGCATAAATATAAAGGAGCCTCAGAATGTAAATGTTTGCTTTGAATTCTAGAAAGCAGCTCAGCACAAGTGTGTGTGTGAGTGTGTACATGTGCGTGAACGTGTGTGAGCCCTCACACAGGTGTGTGTGCAGACCCCAGGGATGTGCCCCCACCAGGATCCCAGCACTGATGCTCAGCCATCTCATTCACAGGAAGGGACTTTGGTGCTGATCACCATGGGAGCAGACAAAGTCTGCATCAAAGCTGTTAAAAGAAAAATGAATCCAACGCCTTTGGTATCTGATCCTGGGAGGAAACTTTGGTCAAATCCATCTCCGATATTGCTGATATCCACTAAAGCAATACTTGAAACCAGGAAATTCATCTTAGCCACAAAATGCTGCAAATTCCAGGCTAACTGCTAGATCCTGACTTAAGCATGGTAAATGAGGTTGAGATCATGCTATCAGCAATGAGCATCCACTAAAATTTAATGAGGGCTGGAAAGCCAGTTCATGAGCATTGCTTACATGCAAGCCAACTCAGATACATTTATGTAGGGTAGAATTAGAGAAAATAAAAAATCCTCCCTCATCTCCTAAACTTCATCCTAGGACAGCTCCCCTCCTTTATTTTTTATACAAGAGGTGCTGGCAAAATGCCTGAATGGCACTGTCAGCTGCAGCATTCCCAGTGGAGCACTGCACTGCTTCTGCTGGGGCAGAGCCTCTGGCAGCAGCATCACAGGCACAGCAGTGCAGCCAAAAGGGCAGGGAGAGGTCTTCCTCTGCAAAGGGCAACTCCTCAGGCATACAGGTTTGATGTTCAAGAGAACGTCATTCTGGTTTTGAAGGCAAAAGTCTGGGTATGAAACACTGTGTGCTGTCCTTAGAAACATCTCAGCACTGAGGCAGGAAATGTTCAGTACACCATCCCCCTGAAAATCACAACTGCATCAGTTACCAACCACTTCCAGTCCTGTCACTTCCATTGGGTTCTCAGGCTCCCCTTGTTTTGCAGAGCCAGCTGGAAGAACTGTCTTGGAGTTCATCAACTGAAGGACAGTTTCACCTCTCCCTCTGATGACTAAGAGGCACATGACTTCTCAAATCTCCAATTCCTGGAGATTTTAAGGTTCTTTTGATACATCTACAGCACTCTTTCCTTACATCGTCGGAATAACTTTGGAGCAACCATCACTCCTGTGGTTTGGGAATTCAGGAACTAAGCAACCACAAAACCCAAACATCATTAATCACAGGAAGGTTTCAAAAGTACTTCTTTGCAGGAGGAAAAGAGGGAAGAGGAGGGCATGTTTGTACTCTGACAAAAAAAGCAAGTCAAATTAGGTGCTTTTTGCCTCTGAATGGTTCATGGCTACATACTTCGTTCTCTGTGCTTTCCTTTCTTGTTTTTAATTCTCACCCTTAAAAAACTGCAACAGACTAAAGGAGGCCTGGAATCTACCTATTTGAGCTACCCCTAGAAGGAAGCACTCTTCAGTAACCAGGGCCAGATACATGTTTTTACACTATAAAGTACGTGTGTAAAGCAGCAGGGAAGAAGAGGCATCATATTGCCTCTAGTAAGGGTACTAGGGGCATCATATTGTCACTGACTGCCCTCCAGGTTCCCACCAATTCTCAGCAACACGTACCCTCTGCTCTAGCAGTTTCATTTGGTCCCACATGGACCTGCAAGTATCAATTTACTGTCATGGATAGCAAGGCAGAAGTCAACTCCCTAGCTTCAAGAGAAGTTTAACTTCCATGTGAACCACATTAGGGATTAGCTGCAAGCTTCCTTGAACTGACCTCTACAAAACCGGCGCCAGCAGCACCTTTCTCCCACCTCTGCAATACATCACTCGCTGAACTCTCCAACTTCCTCAAGTGTCACCACGGCCTGAGGTCAAAAAACCCAGCAGCACACATTAAGGAACACTTAACAGACTGCAAACTCAGCAACATATGGAGGATAACATCCGTATGGTAAATTGCCACAGAACACTGCAAAGCACAACTGGGAATAATTATTATTATGAGACAAGTTACAAAGCTGACTAATCAAACCTGACACTGCTGCATTCCAGCTCTGAGAATGGCCTGTGATCAGCTTTAACTTCAGCCAAGGTAGAGAGCTATGGTGTCAATCAGTCTTAGCTCAGAAGACCAAAGCTTGGCCCAAGTCAGGCAGAGCTGATGAGACAGAAATGTATCTGAGGATCATCATGTGCAGACATCAGAAGAAGGCAGCACAAGGTATTCTGCAACTGTTAATTATTTCATTGATGTTTGGCCCTGGGATGTATTACACCCACCACAAAAAGGTCTCTGAGCAAAAGCACAAGCTGGTTGAGAGGCACCAGGATCTACTACAGAACAAAATACACCAGGCACTAGATCAGAATGCTTCATTTCTTCACCAGTCAGGCTGCCAGCAACAAGCAAAGGGCCATGACTGAGCAAGTCATGACTGCAAACATGTCACTAACATTTAGAATGCTTTGATTAGATCCACTACTGACATTTCTGTTACCCAGAGGAGTCCATCCATTTCATACAAGCAATACAATGTCTCTTACAGCTCACCAGTAACACCTAGCCATCCTGTGATGTGACTCACTTGCCACTCAAGACAGACAACCATCCAAAACAGTGAGGAGAAATGAAACCATCTGAACTGCCAACCTTGCACAAGCAGTGGTCTTTAAATGATGCCAGATTAGGGGATCGCCAGTTGATGATACATACAAAAGGACGTCCAAGAAATAAAAAAAATCTTTACTTGCACCCTACTTCTTTTTCATCTAATAAACTTCTTTAAAAGGAAGACAGTTGTATGCACTAGTGGGCATGTGAACATGAGAAATCAAACACTTCTACCATACAAAAATAATTTAAGAACTATAGAGTGGGTACAATCCATGAGAACCAATTTCAAATTAAGCTTTCTACACTGCATCAGCTGTTCAAGATTCATTGATGTTAACAGCCATGAAGTTAGAACACAGATCTACACCCATCCAGAAACATGACAGTTCTGTACCTGAAGGCATATGTCTTCTGATGCCAGCTCAGCTGCCCCCGGATGCTGTAGGCAATAGTAGTGACAAACTCCCCACCCAGGCCAAGCTCTGAGCACAGCTTCAAGGCAAACTTCTCCGGTGAATTCTCCTTCTCTGACATGTCCCATTCAAACTGGTCTACAAGGGAGATGTTCCCTACGTGGATGTTTAGCTGGAGACAAGGGAAGAAACAAGTAATTCATTTCTCAAGGACAAAATCTAATGTGGACACAGGACTGGAATTAGAGTTAGTTTTGATGGAAGTCCTAGTACTATTCCTCCCCCATAAAAAAAAAAAAATAGAGAAATGAAAACGGTTCAGCTCTCATTCTAGTGCCTCCCTGTAATTACCTTAATAATAACACGTTGGTCTGACTGATCCTCTAGGATGCTGTCAGTTGGGTACGATTCGATCTGTTGTCGGATGGCAGAGGCAATAGCAGGGACAAAGGTCAGAGGATTCAAATCCAGGTCATCACAAAGAATCTCTGAGAACATTTCTGGGGTCATCAGCTTTTCTGATACAGAATAAGAACAAAAAGACTTATTTCTCAGCCACCAATGTCTGCCACTTACAGAATACACAAAATTAAGATCTTTGCCTGAAGAAGGGAATCCTAAATGCATCACCTTTTGCTGTTAAAACAGCGCTTTGTTTCGGGGTTGTATACATGTACTTGACTTTCTTGTTTCACAAAGAACACAGCAATGGTCTATTAATCCACATACATTAAGGAGCCATAGACATTAACTGTTTGCTATTAATCTTGGCTGACATTTCCATTAGGCTGCTGAACTGATGAAGTGGATCAGAATAGGCCTGTCTAACTTTTCAGATTACAGGCATCCAGAAATTACTGCAACCCATGGAAGTGTCAGGGATCTGCTAAGAGCCATGAGAGCCGAATACGACACATCAAAGTAGAAGAGCTTTAAAGCTTTTCCTATATGGGGCAAAGACCTGCTTGTTGTCTCTTTGTATTTGGTGATGAATGCAACTGTATCTCTAGCCTCAGGAAACTCTCCTTCCTACATACCATTCATGTTCCATGTAAATGCATCTCTGAGTTTCTGCCCATCAATTTCCATGTCAAGTCTGATTGGAACCAGAACCTCCGGCTGCGATGCGTTCTCATGGATGACTGCTGGGTCGTGGTCATCAAAGCTAGAACAAAGAGCAACAATACAGCACATGGAATAGAAAATGATACATCTGGCATGCATAGGAGGAAGGTGCTTTTTACTGTTACCAATCTCTATACTTCAGCTCCCCAATTATTAGACATACTCCTCAACACAAAGTTACAGGGCTATGGCAACCACTTCTCTATTAGAGCAGCCCCCTGCAGTGTGTCATGTTGGTAACTGTTTCCACTTTTCTGAAGAAGGAAGCTGCCTTACCACAGAGGGAAAGTCCTCTTCTTGTCCCTGCCCATGCGATTTCTGTTAATTGTTGTTGAGCATGGCACTGCATCCAGGTGATGAGAGCTGTTGGGCAGTGTCGGCACCCACTGGTTGTTCCTCTTTGCCTTCTGTTCTCTGGAGAATGAGACTCTGTGTTAACCTGCAGGCCCTGAACACCACTGCTACTATTTTTAAGAATAGAATCATAAATTACGAGCTCCTCCCTAATGACAGTTGAACTGAGAACTCATATTCCACACTATCTCCTTAAAAGTCCATTCTCCAGCTCACAACTATCCATCACACATGAATCCAGGTGTACCACTATAAATACGAGGTTCATATTTGGATTTCCTGTCTATATTTACAGAGGGACTGCTGAGAAATGCAACATCTCCAGCAAAAAGTACGTGCAGAGAGTGTTCTCCAAAACATCTGTTACAGTTGGAATGAAGTAATTGCAAAATGAGCTGTATCATCAAACACTAATGTTTTTCTTCCTGTAATACGTGGGCAGCAACCCAATCCTTACAATTTGGAGATCTTCATTTGCCTAACATTGCAAATATCTGCTAGCACAGACTTACAAGCACCCCCTGCAAGCTGCCTTGGGTTTATGTGATTTCTATTGGGACAGGACAGTGCTTCCAGTCCACACTGACACGTTCCAGCCCTCACCAACACTGGTTACCTGAGGTAGGTGGGAGGTTCTGTGCTGATAGACACTGCCTTGTATTTCTCATCATTTCCATCTAAGATCTCTTCCACTTCAGAGGCCTTTAACAGTGTCACACTTGTGGCTAATGTTGTATATCCATGATCTGTTACCAGGAAAGATGCCAATAATTAACATGAAAAAGCATTACATAGCATATGGCATAAACAAGCTGAATAGTGAAAAGCCCTCTCTGTCAGTGCAGGTGGGACTAGAAAAAAACACATCATTTTAGAAGTTTTTAAGTCCTCCTAAATAGTAGGTAAGCTTATAAGTAATGTGCTTTTACATAAGGGAAGAAAAAAAAATTCCTACCCTATATTACCCCATACTATCACATCGTTTAGCTCTGCACACCTACAGTCTGCCACAATGATGTAAAATCTCTTCCACAGTCTTTGGGTGGAAAAGCCCAGAAAACTATAAATCCTCAGTGGACTTAAGGGTTGGAAATAGAGGTGCAACACTCAATGGAAAAGCGAGTCACTGAGCAGACACATCAGATATTAATGAAAGCTAAGCCAAGGAGTACAAACTCTTAAGACTTGGAAAAGGGAGAGAACTTCAGGACAGATCTTGCTGAATTGCACAGACCATCTGCATCCAAGAACCCATTAATGTTCTGAGAAAGAAAAGTTCAGCATGTGATGACGATGCACAATTGGAAGACCACAGGGAGAGATCAGAGGATGAGACGTTAATATGTACTGTAATAACACTAAGGGTCATGGCAGAGCTTATTCCTGCAGCACAGCTAAGAATAACACAAAAATCAGACTTACATCTTCTGGGACTGTGAGACCGCTGATTTTCTGTTGGAAAAGAAAGAAAACAGCAATGGGTCAGCAGGATATTAGAGGAAGGAGGCTTAAGTATAGAATGAACTGCTTATCTTTATTACGTCTTAGCCTGAGGAACATATGACAAGTTACACTGCTAATGAATATAAGTATTTACTATAAGTCTCCCATCAAAAATAACCAAGCTGGCTGTATTCTCGCTGTGGCGGCAACATCAGTAGAAACACACTACAAATTCTGGGAGTCATAAAGATATATAGTACACATGCATGCTTTCAATGGGCTTAAGGGACAGAACCACCCCTCTTTGCTAATAAAAGTCTCTTCTGGAATATGGTATTTATCTTGAGGTGTGACTTTTGCATTGCGATGAATGCAGCCAACTCCAGGACAGCCATATTTTGCAGAACACTCCATCACTGAGGCAATCTGAAGTGATTAGCAAAGCCCTAAAGGTACGCAAGCTTCTGAGCCTGCAGAGACAGTTCTTCAAGGCAGTCATTTAGTCTGGGAGCATTTATTCATCTTCTTACCATGTGAAGATGCCACTATCTTCTTCCTTTCTTCCACTGTGGCCAGTCGTCTCCAGAGTGAGGGGTACCTCTTGTACAGCGAGCCCCGGAACATACGCAGGTAGTTCCCCACCTAGAAAAAGAAAAGCAAAGATATGACATGGAATCGTATTCCATTTAAAGAAATGCTTATCAGAAGCTGAAACAAATCCTCTGTAATGATAACAGTGACCTCATAAAAATCCTCCCAAGAGGATTTTTTGTTTTTCACGATTCACTGTATCAGGTTTGCATCATAAAGCACAATTTTTGGCACAATACAGAAAACATAGCTCTTATCAGCACTTACTTCGCTATCACAGAATGGCCAGGATTGGAAGGAACCTCAGAGATCATGAAGTTCCAACCCCCCTGCCACATGCAGGGCCACCAACCTCCCCAGTTAATACTAGACCAGGCTGCCCAGGGTCCCATCCAACCTGGCCTCGAGCACCTCCAGGAATGGGGCATCCACAACCTCTCTGGGCAGCCTGTTCCAGCACCTCACCACTCTCTCTGTAAAGAACATCCCTCTGACATCCAATCTAATCTGGTTTGATAAGAAACTCCAACTCATTGACAAAAATCAACTTTCGTGTATTTCTGAACAACTTAACATTGACTTTGCTATATCAACGCAGTGCTCGGTAGGGATTTAACCCAGCTGCATACCCAGCTCCCCAGCAGCATCCCTTTCCCCAGGCACCACAGGGATAGCTCAGACACCCACAGCCCTGCCCTTTAAATCCTGGGAACGTGCAGGATGTGATCTCTGCCTCCTCCAGGCTCGCCAAACACCTGCAAAGCAGTTCTGCTCTCCTCAGCACAACATCCTCGCTGCAAGCCAGCAGGGCAGGCTCCAGCAAGGCTCGCTAGCCAACAGGATGAGTTCTGGGCTCTGAAAGCAGATTTTTAGACTGGTGCTGTGCTCGTAGCGTGCTCGCAGTCCACAAAGGGGCTCACGTTCCTTGTCGGACACGACTCACTTTGACCTTACCATCTCTCAGGCCATTTTTAATTGTACCTTCGCCCTACAGCGCTCACCAGCAGACAGCGGGGAGCAGGAAGGCGATCCCTCCTCCTCCTCCACGTGCCCTGTGCGGCACACACGGCCCGATGCCCGCAGCCACGGCTCCCCTCAGCCGCGCGTTTCCCACGCGATCACGGCAGCGAAGGCCGTCTGCTCCCACTCAGCGCAGCCCGCCCCTCAGCCTCGGCCCCCGCCATTGTCCGCACCTCGGAGCCGATCATATAGAACTCGCCGTCCTCCTCCAGCTGGAACTTAACAGGCTTCTGCCCGAAGGTTTTGCTCAGAGCCATCATCATCATCGCGGCGGCCCGGCGGAGCTCCGGCGGCGCTGAGGGGAGCGGGGCGCAGCGGGAGGGGCAGCGCCGCGGCCTACTCGCTTGCTGCTCTGCGCATGCGCCGGACACCGCCCCGCGCGCTCGTTCCCGCCCGCTCGTTCCCGCCCACCCGGCGCGCGGCGGCGCTGAGGGGAGGCGGGCGGCGGGTAGAAAAGAGCGGCTTTATTGGTACATCCATACGTATATACACAGTATATA
>JAOWBP010004343.1:7704384-7733970 GCA_028571105.1 Tragopan temminckii | reverse complement strand
CAGTGCTACATGATGACATTCTGCTTATGTTTCCAAAAATTTGGGGTATTGTTGCATTGGAGTGAAGGATGTGCTCAAACTGACTGGTCAGGAAAAGATAATTCTGTTTTACCAAAAGTTGAGATTTCTACAAGGAAAGATTTGTCTCCAAATGACTATTAGTTTCTATTTATGTTGTTATACATAGAATCATAGGATCTTAGAATGGTTTGGGTTGGAAAGGACCCTTAAGATCATCTAGTTCCAACCCCACTGCTATAGGCAGGAACACCTCCCAGTAGACCAGACTGCTCACAGCCCCATCCAGCCTGGGTATATATATACAGATATACAGAACACTGCAAAATTGTTGGCCTTTTCTGACTCTAGAGACTCTCTATGTTTCATAGATTATCTTTCAGTGAGAGGTCTTAAGTGTTATTCTATGCAAAAGAAGTAACAAAAAATCCCAGTCATGGAAGGATCTGCACAACAGTAGTTTTTTTCTAGTCAGCTGTTGCTGAGGGACGTTCTATTGTTTGGAAAGAAACACTTGTGGAAACCAGAAGTATTATTATAAGTTCATCTGCCATTTTTATTATGTGTAAAGTTTCCAATAAAATGTAAGCAGCAGTTAAGATGAACAACAGAATTCGTATTTTGAATAGCCACATTGGAGCTGAAGTAAATACACCAGTCAAAGCAGTATCAGAGATAAAAAGGAACATTTATTTTACTATGTACATCTAGTGTTTAGATTTTACTTTGTATATTGCACTCCACTGCATATTGTTATGTGTTTCACTGCCCACAAGGTAACCGTGGGCACTCTGATCCTGGAGGGGTAGCAACAGGCTTAAGGTGATGATGGGGTGATAGCACTGAGTATCTGAAAGGACTCCCTGTGCTTCTGTTTTCTGGCGATGGGTTTCCATCTGTGACCTCATTAACTGTATTGCCACTGAAACAAGTAAAGCTGTATCGGATTTTTTTTTACTCATTCTTTATTCATGAATAAATCTTATCTTAGAATCAAATGATTGATTTTCTTTCTTTTTTTATTTTAAATAAAATAATTCAGTGCAATTCTCAGCAAGGAGAGCTGCTGATACCAAAGGTTTAAAATCCAAAAGTTCTGAATTTTGACAAACTAGAATGAAAGTCTGATAACAGAAGGAAGTTGTGGCATTAAGTACAGGAATCTGGAAATATATGGTTGTTCAGTCTAAAGAAACAAAGACTTTCTGTCCTATTCTGTTATTTCTTTTTCTTTAATCTGTTGTGAATTGAAATCTAGCCAGAGATAGCAAGCCAAGAACTTTACTATTGCTATTTCAGGGTTGTAAATACAAACTCATAATCATAGAGAGAGAAGGGACCATAAGTCTTCCTTTTCTGTGTGGTCAGCAGAATGTTTAGAAATTTTACATGCAGTTTCAGTGAGTATTAATTGCTCTATTATAGAAGAGATTTACACATCAGCAAGTTGAGCCAAGATGTGCATGAGTTAGACAAGTCTATTCCACTAATATAAGCCATCATCCCTTTTCTAAGCTGCCCAGAGTGGAGTGCTTTAGAACCGTGCTGTTTTGGCAAAAGAAAAGCCTCGTAGGTGATGGATAATGAAAGCTGATAGTCCATTTGACCAACATGAAAACCAGAAAACAACAAATGTCTTTTCTTTCTTCCTTTTAAGAATGCTTGCTACCTCTGTACCAGTCAGTCACAGCCTGGTGCAGAAGGTGTAACCCTCCTCCATGACATGGTTTGGAGTTGCTGGAACATGCTTCTTTCTGAAGTTTAGCTTATCAAACTCTTCTGTTATTTCTACAATGGACTTCCCTTTTGTTTCTGGAAGGAACAGGTGGAAAAATGTTGCTGAAGTGAAAAGTACCCCCATAAAGATGAGGAAACAGAAGTGCTTGAGTCCTTCCTGCAGGGAAGAGCAGAGTGAGAAAGAGAGCAAGATGAGCATATCTTTTCGTTTGTCACATTCTTGGGATGTCTCCTGCTGCTCTTCTTTCAACTTCCATGGCCAGCTCCGGAGCATGGCACGCCTGGGGAGCGCCCTGGGGTAAGTCACTCACCACGATGAATGGGAAGGTTGTTCCAATCACAAAGACACCCAGCCAGTTGAAAACTGAACTGATCACAAAGGCGGGTGGTCTACACGACAGCTTGAAAATTTCAACCCTCATGGAAACTGTGGCACCACCTAAAAAGGAAGAGGAGTAAGAATTACTTCTCAGTGTGTCTGATTTGAAGATTTGGATCTTCAAAAAGATATTACTGTTGTTGGATGGCATTCAAGAGAGTCTTTTCTTTTAGAAAAGAAAGTGTTTGTGGCATCTTATAAACTGTTAGACATCACTTTATTTAAATATTAATTTCTTCAAACAAATTTTATTGGAGAGATTTAAGAATTGAGTGGTTGGCATTTCAAAAAATCTGACAACTTCTCATTAAAAAAGCTGCAGAAGTGTGAAATACCAATTATTACTACAAGCAAGAATTCCCAGTATGATATTGCTAGATCAACGATGAGCAGTCTTTTCAGATTCACTTCCTGGGCATTTCAGTTATGGTCTTGAAGTCACAGCACTTTGACCAGCTTTGAGTTAGGAAAATAATTTCACCTACTGTGTGAGAAGGCAAGTATTTTAAAAATAAATAAGCTCTATAAGTTCACAAGGAGTTAGGAGTATAAGCTAGGAAAAGAGTTAATCCAAAGTAGGTCTTCTATGCTGCTGTTTATGTGGCATACAACGTGAGAGTTTATGACAATGAATTTAGAAGTATCCTTGCTTTTCTTTCTCTCTCTCTTTTTTTTTTTTTTTAATTATTTCTAAAAAATCTGCTTTCACTCTGTTTCTCTGTGATTTTCTGGTGAATACTTTTTGCTCTCTCCTTTCATCAGTCTCATTATAAAAACTCAGACCTGATGGCACTGAAGTTTCTGGTCACCGACTGGACCCATGATGCTTATGTGACTACAAGGTTAGGTTAAATGAACTCATCTTTGTGAAATGCTATGTACTATATAATGCAATATTTCCCCAGCCATATTTGTAAGGTAACATGACTTGATCCTTTTACTTCTTTTGAATGAGGTACTCACCTGGCCCAAGCCCAAAGACAACTACAAATAAGATAATCAGACAGAGGCTGCAGTATGGCATCCAGAAATACCAATCCTGGGAAAACACAACAAAACAAAGAAAAAAAACAATTTATGAGTGAAATCTGTGAATAATTGTAGGTTAGAAAAGTTTTCCGACACTGTCACTTCAATAAAAAACACATGGTGTGTGAGAACTGGAGGAGAAATGTGAATCCTTCCTATGGACAGAGCCCTGAGATTTCTGTTAGGTGTGCAGAGAATCAAGTTTGCTGGTGAAGAGCAGCTGTCAAGATTAGATGCCTTCAGTTAAAGGATATCTGAGTAGTACTTTTCCACCATGTCCTCCTTTCTCCTTGATCCCACAGTGCTTCCCCTTACCCTTAGAGATATGGGAAGGCCAAGTTATATCTTTCTTTGCTTTTGATAGGGTAATAGCTATAATAATTTCTACTGAAAAGGAGCTTTCCTAGATCTTACTCAAGAAGCTATAGGACACAATGCTTTAGGAAAAGATCTCTCTTCTCTATCCAAGACCCTTCATGATTGAAACAGAAATGGAAGTCTGCTGCCACCTTGCTTCAACGTTAATTTTGCAGTAGTATCTACCAAACAGCTCTTAGATAAATACTGGTAACCCAAGAGAACTGCTTCTGAAGAAGTTACATCACTGGTAATAAAGAATTGAAATGCTCTGCAGTCCATGAACCAATATGTGCATTCCCAGGGAAATCTGCAGCAAAGTTGAACTTCAAAGAGTCTGTTTTTTTAATTGTTACTTACTAAGAAATGCATAATTAGAAAGGACAATTTTCTTATGACTGCATTTTGATCTGTGCTGACCAGTGGTCAGTGTCTGCAGCCTGATGATACCAGGAATCAAAACTACCTCCTCCATGCTTTGTGCACTCCTTGCTATAGTCTTGCTTAAAGGGAGGCAGGAGTGCAGACAGTACTTGCTGAGAGAAAGATTAATCCTATATGCAGAGGGTTATTTGAGAACTTCTGAGCTTCACTTTCCTTTCTCAGAAACATGTTTCTACCTACGAGCAGAGGTAAGAATAGAACAGAATAGATAATGGAAAAAGAACTACCAGGAGAAGAGTTTCCTAACCTGTAGAGAGAGGGTCACTGTGATAGCAGCTAGCAGTGAACCCATGATGAAGTAGCCTCCTCTTATGAGTGTTTTCCTGCCCAGTCGCTCGATGATGGAGCTCTGAGGGACAGAAATCACAGCTGGTGTCAGTGCCAGAAAAGCAAACAGTGATGCATTCCCATAGTAACATGACTTGACTTACGCAGACTACAGTGGCTAAGAGTTCTGCAAGTCCGACAGAGAGGGTCATATAGTAGACCATTCTTTCCTCAAAGCCAGCTGCCTGGAGAACTTCAAAAGTATAAAAGTAAATCTAGAGGAGAAAAAAAAAACAAACAACAAACACAGAACGGTAAGAGAAGAAAGAATATCATTTCTTACCCATGTCTGTGAGTGACACTGACCTGGATAGGGGCTGGCAACCAAGGATCATGCAGCTCAGCTTTTGAGTAAGAGTTCTGTACTCTTTCTGGTAGTATTCACTTTATTGGCAGACAAAAACATTGTAAAACATTATCAAATTAATTAATTTGATGAAAGATAAAGTTTTGTGACAAACAAATCTCCAGCTGCTGTAATTAGGTTTGCATAGACCTCATTATGTGCTTTCATAAACAACCAGTTATATTGTCACTTATGGAGGCTATCCAAGAACAATGTTGTAGGATATACTCTTCCTTCTCAAGAAAGAAGAGTGTGGGTTATGGAATCATGAGGAAATAAAACAGACATCTTTTCTTTTAAAGTATCTCTGTTCTATTTGGAGATTTGCTAAGATGATAAAGATTTCAGTTTGAACTGTGTTAGACTCAGCTGTGTTTCCTTCACAGATATTGCTGCAGCGTGAAGTTAGACGTGGAAGAATCATGCAGGAAATTGCAAAGCTGTGGCTTCAAAATGATCTCAGAAAAGTTCTGATCTGAAGAAGACAGGGAGGACTGCAGAAGCCACCAGAACCGTGAGCATGCTTTAATGGCTAAAGGTAGAGTGAGCGTATTGCCATCCCACAAGTGTCCTCCTTAGAATGCTGACACATGGGAGCAGTAACATAAAATTGTGCTGTAGATTTTGCCAAGAGACAGTGGGCTTGTTGTAGGAACAGATTCTGGGGCCTCATAGCAGCTGCAAAAAATGGCTGGTAAATAATCCTAAATACAGAGGATGGTAACTTCAGCAATGACCAAGAGCTGGGCAAGAAGATGTCATATGGAGAGCCTGGCCAAGCTCTGCAGGCAGCTGCTGCTGTATAGAAGGGTTGGCATACAGCAAATAGTGTCTTGGGAAACCTGGGAAAAATGAGGGGAGATCTTGAGAGCCATGATGTCTTCTTTAAGGCTGCTGTAAATGTTCTGAGACTTTAAGGGGGAAATGCACTCAACTGCATTGATGCCACATAGCTGAACTGAGGCGGTCAGAATAATTATCATGTACAGCTGCCAGCGGATAGCTGGTTCTTTCATTAGCTCCAGGACACTCAAGATCTTGATGTTTTTCATTGTTGCCTTCTCTTTCATGATGTCATCAATCTCTGCTTGGTGATGGCCTTCACCCCAAAGCTGCCTTATGGCTGTAGAGGAGAAGGAGAGTGAGACCTGCCATGTTAATTTGTCTCTTTTGTTTGGTGACTGAGGAGTTTAAGTGGGCTGTGTGGGCTGTGTCTGCACTGTGAGGCAAAGATGTCCTATGGTGTATTCCAGAGCCCTGTCCCCTCTTTCACAGAGGGGCTTGTTCAGAGAGAGGGGCTGAGTGAGATGCACAATGACTTCCTCCCTGCTCATGGGTCCACATTAATCCCTTCCTCGCTCTCTCAGGGTATAAGCTTGGTACACAGCCAACAACATAGAGTTGCGTGGTGCCTTGTGGAGCCCTGCAGTGCAAACTGCCATTTGTCATTTATCATTTATCATTTATACTGCTCAGGGCACAACAGCTTAGTATGAAAGATTTTGTAATATAGGAGTAGTTTTGTGTTCTATATGAGGACCACAACAAAAATGTACTCAGTGGGTATTCAGAGTCATCTCAGAAACTTTTTTCTGCACTGGGAGAGAAAACTCACAAACCAACTGAAAGCCAAGTAAGGAACAGGAACACAGAGCACTTAGTTACCTTTCTTGCAGCTTTCCTGGTCTCCTTTATGCATGAGGAGATACGGTGGGGATTCAGGGAAGAAGGGCAGAGTGAACAGCTGGACCAGTGCAGGAATTCCACAGGAGGCCATCAGCATGGGCCACCGGGACTGGCTGCCCAGCAGCTCCCTGGCAGAAATAAAACAAGCGTGTGTAGAATAAAAGTTCATTGCATTGGTTTTTGAAAAGAGAAAGAAATTGATGGAAAAGCAGAAGAAGCAAAAGATAGAGGGATCCAGATATGAACTTGGTTGCAAATCAGTTGTACTATACCTTTGTCCTGCAATTTGCCCTACGGCTTTTCCCAGTGACCAAAAGAAAGAGGCAGTAGAGTTTGCAAATCCACGTAGCTTCCTAGGGGAAATTTCCCCAACATACTGATGATGCAGAGGAGTAGAAAAGCCTTGAGGTGAAGAGGAAATTATGGGAGAGAAGAAGAAGACATTCATAACCATGGGAAATAAAATTGAATGTAAATAACTAAGCAGCACAGAATATAGCTGCCTCGTGCACCAAATTGTTTCTCATACCTCAGCCTAGGCATGAGATTTTTAAGCACTAGGCTTTCTAACCTTTTCTACAGAAGTGGTTCCTGTCCTCTTTGCACAGTGCAGTTTCCTGACCTTAAGAACTGTACACCTGTACACCTGTGGGGCGTTGCCTCATCATGGTGTCTCTTTTGAGTCTTAGTACATTTTAAAGGAGAATATGCAAAAGCTGAGTAACTAAACAGCGAGAAGTAGTGTTTAATTTGCTTGTAGTTAATGTATATAATCTCAGCCCTGTTTGAAATAATGTTATAGAAGAGCTGCTACGTTAGATCCATTGTGGGTTAAAGTATATGGTGCTTCAATGTTGGTTTGTACATGACTTGAGAGAAGATGCAAGTATTTCTTTCCAATGTACAGCAATAATTTTGATGATTTGAAGTAGAGTTGGTATTTACAGCTATCAGTGAATTACTTAATGACTCAAAAATTCTGAAATCTAGTCTGGGAACAAGAGTATCTTCTTTATACGATAGTCACAGCCCTTCTAATCTGGTTTGAAAATATTTTCTGCTCCTGTCTTTATGTGTTGGCAAAATGGTGGAGATATGCAGACTCCATAGCAAAAATTAGGTCTTCACGTAAGACAAGGTATGGGTTCTAGGTCATAGCAGGGTGACCGTGGGTGAGCAGTTCTTGAAATAATGTTGTTCTTCAATACATCTGTATGTCAGTAATTTACAGAGCTTGTTTTTTTTGAAAAATAGACACTAATTTCTAATGAAGTAAGTTAAAAAAGAAAAGAAGGCATCCTTGTGAATATCCAAAACTAAATGGAAAAGCAACATTTTGTGTAGGAAAGAAATACAAGACATACTTGCACAGGTTATTTTCTCTGCATATGGACATGCAGGCAGTGATTTTACTAGATTGTGCCCAGCTCCCTTCACTAGCCCCAAGGATACTGCTTTGAAGCAGGTTGAACACCCTTGCAGAACATTCCTGAAATATGCTCAGAGTCAAAATGAAACGGCCATGACTTTGAATGGTCTGTTTCTCTGAAGCCAAATGAGAACACTAGATTTAAACTATATTGCATATAATTCTGAATACTGTCCACCAAAATTAAAGTAACACTATATCTATTTCTCCACTAGAAAAGTTTTCAATTGTATCAGAACATTTATGACAGCTCTGAATATTTATGCACTTGGAAAAGCTGAATTTCATTTGGTATCTGCAAAATTATTTATAACTGTACTCCTTATAGTTGGTTGATGTAGAATATCTTCTGACAAAGGATCATGGACTTTAAGATTTTTTTTCTCTTAGTGAAAGGTTATCTATCTTGAATGCAGATGTAATATTTAACCTGTGGAAGAAATCACTTACCTACACTTACACCACATAGGAAGCGTCCAATGAGAATCATCTCGAAGGACTGGGACATTTTGCTGCAGCCCATGATAGATGCTGCAGTTATCATTAATAGATTGTTGCACAGGAGACATTTTTTTCTGTAAATGAAGCAAATAAAATATTTTTGTAGATCAGGAGAGAAATGGCATTTAAGCTCCTGCAGTGCAGGAGCACAGGGTGAAATCATCTTGCTAACTTTATCAAGTTATGTATATATGGTCTCATACAATATAGGTCCTTCTACACTATTGGCTCTGGACACTCTGTGCCCCTCTTGCACAGAATTATATTGTCATCCAGATAGCTCAGGATCTGAACAGGGAGAATTCACTATAGCCAAGGTTGGCAGAGAAAGGCACTGGAAAAAATGTTATTTCCAAATTGCCCGGAAGGCATGTGTGGGCACTGCGATTTCTGGGACAGGACCTGCCAGCCTGTACTGTGTCCCTTCTGGGTCACACATTGAAGTTCATTTCCCAGTACACCAGAGAGAGTGAAATAAAGAAGGGGAGCAATGTGACATTGATGTAGCACCTAGGAGCATCTCAATGCTGCTGTATTGTGAGTAGCATCTCCAAGAAACCCTTCTGCCTTCAGCTGGGAGCTACCTTTCCAGTTGAACCCAGCCTCAGTAACTGCATCTCGTGTGACAGGCTGGAAACGTAATTGGTTAGTTAGTGCCACAGGATACAGGCAAGAAGCAGCAACTTGACATCACTGCCAAGCTGCTGTGTACAGCTGTTACTGTACCTTTAAATCAGTCTCACATTTAAAAACTTTAAAAACCTCAACAGTAGTTTCCTTAAACTAAGATTCAGTTGTCAAATTCTCATTAAACATACATACTTGCCATACTTGACAGTCAGGTATCTACTTCCTGAAGCACCCAAGAGACCTCCTATACCAAGGATGGACACGATGAGAGACCACAGGAACAAGAGGTTATCCTGATGGATGGGGTAGCCATATCGCTCCAGCCAAGTTTCATTAATGAAAGCCTTAACATGCTGAGACAGAGAAAAAAAGGATCATTAACAATAACTTCGACTCCACAGCATGTATTTTATTACATTTATAACATAACTTTGTTGCTTTAGATAAAGTCTCTATTTCACACAGACTTTAAAATTTTGCATTAGCCAATAGGCATAGAGTAATAGAGTATGCTATATTGATTCCCTATTACTAGGAGATCATTCTTTGCTTGGTTGTTCTTGAAATTTGACGTGCTAAGACACAGACCTGTGATGAGGAACTGCACCTGATCACTGCAGTTTCTAAATCCTTTCTCACTGAGAACTCTGTGCTCTGAAGCCTGAAAGTAACACTTCTGCCATAAGGTGATATCTACTAAATGATAATGTCTTCCCTTAAGTTCCAGTGTCTCAAATGGAAGTTTTACCTGTGGTCAGTGGAGAGAAGCAGTTAGAGCACAGTTCACTTGACTTGTTCTGTTTGACTTCCCTATGTGAAGATGGGTAAGCTCTGAGAGTGTCATATGGTATCACTGGAGTAGCCACATGGGACATCCGTCTCCCTGTAAACTTGCAGCACACCTGTCAGTGCTTTTTTTGAGGAACAGTTCTATTAACAACAAGTTGCAGATCTCTCTATTTTCTTCTGTTTTCAACACTTTGACATGTTCTACTTTACACAACAGCATAGTAATGGGAATTAATCATAGGAGGAGAATATAGTGATTAAATCCTTGCTAACTACTAGAGAGGAGCATGCCAAGAAAGGGATGTGGACTCGGTGATGCCATTTACCAGTCTATGTGAGCTTTTACCTACCTGATTCATGTAGGTGATTGTAGAAACTTGAAAGCCAATTTGGAATGTTCCACCTATCCCCAGGACAATGACCATTCGGAAGAGTCCCTGGTATTGTACCTGCAGAAGTAGAAGAAAATCTTAAGCTTGCAGCTGCATCAGGCTGCTCCTTAATTGTGCCTCTCATTCTCCAAAAACATCTCACTTGTTCAAGGGTTTTGCAGGTAGGCTCTGACAAAGATAGAAGACAGAGCGTAAGAAGTGCAAATATCTGCAATAAGCTGAAAAAGTGTGTAGAATCACTTCCAAAGTACTTTTTGCAAATAGGAGCCTTGTTGTTTTGACAGAGGTAGTGATTTTGTTTTTTTTTCATGCACTGATAGCATACAAAAATATCCCAAATGTCAGTGCCCCACCATGTACTCACCAGGTCCGATAGGAAGCCGGTCATTTCTAGCTCAGGGACTTGTTGTCCAGTGCACTGAGTGTCTGTGTCATCACTGGCTTCTGTGTCTGTCTCATTCCTGCTGCTATGGCAGTAGGCATTTGACTGCAGGGAGCAGGGTTAAATTTTTACTATTTTGTCTTTGCTCACTTCAGCTGGACAAAGTTAACAATGCTGGATTAAATATTTCAGGAAATAATTGCATCTGGTCCAGTCTGCAGGGGGAAAGTTTCAAAACAGAGGAAGTTTGTAGCTGGCCTTTGGAAAGAGAAAGGAAAGCTCAGGAAAAAAAAAATCCAAGTAGTTTTCCAAGACCAGTAAAACACTTTATTTCACTGATAGAAGCTGAGCAATATCCACTACAATCTGCTCAATGGGAAAAGTAACTAGCAAAACATTTAGGTATTGGTTTTTATTAAGCAGTAAAGATTTTGTATTTGGTTTCAGATTCACTGTTATAATAAATAGCTTTTATTAGATGAAAAAAATAGGCAAATTCTCAAACACACAGCTCTTCACTGGACTTGAGATAGAAGCAGCACATTTCAAATCTTAATTCAGCTGTTCTGACTTATGTACCATTTAGACTGTCCCAAGGAAGAACATTCCTTGACTTGCGGTTATGAGACTGTTCGCCAGGGATGGTGAGAAGGCACCAGGAGTTACCGTGCCCTGGCAGAGGCTTTTGGAATAGAGCATCTCTTCCTGAAGGCTCCATGCCAAACCAGCCAGTAACTAAAATCCACTTCCTTATGAGAGTAATCAAAGTGAGTAAATAGTCCTTAACGAGGTAGGGTGGCACAGCTGGGTTCTTCATCCCTCAGGCTTTCAGCTCTGAGCATTAGAGACACAGAACAGCTCCAAATCCAGTGTTGCATCTGCTGATCCATTGGAAAGTCACCTTTGGTTTCCAGAGGCTCCACACTGGTGATGTGAAACCTGAACTGTGGCTTTACTTGGCTTCTTCTAGAGACCACATTTGGAAGAAAGAGGTTTGCCTGGGGCTATTGTATGTCTGATGTCCTGTGCTATTCCTGCTTTCAGTGTCTTCTGCTTTCTCTAAGTCATGCCAGGGGACATTCCTCCACTGCCGAGGTTTGGGCTGGGTGCGGATGTGACAATGGGGTTATGCTGGAGCCATCAGTAAATTCCTAAGCTCAGGACTTGTACTTCTAGTTCATAAAACACAGAATGCAATTATTGACAGAGGATTTTACTGCAAATGCAGCGAGTCTAAAGAAAAGAGAGAATAGATGTTAATAATAAAACCTTAGTTACTTGTGTAATTGCTAGTGTTCCTATACAATGCATAGCAAAGCTGTTTTTCCTGGCTAGCAATAGCATTTAGAATGATTTAGCATTTCTGTGTTTTCTCTTGAACACCAACAACAGTAGCATTTTGACTGTACAAAAACAGAAGCAGCATGGCTATTAATTCATTTTTGAAATTGTTTTAAAATTGTAATGTTTCCTGCTTATTGCATACATACATTTTCTCAATTCATATCAAAGTGTAGGGTTTTCTATGTGATTCCTACTCTCCTTGCAAAATAATTGCTGAGGATCTCAAGTAGCAGCAATTCCACTAATTCACAGTAACATTTCTCTGACATTTTTGGGTCTTTCTGGAGTTTCTGAGCTACACTTGATTTTATAGAATAGTACGGTTTCATTTTATCAGCAATTTTAGGAGACAACGTGATCGGGAGACTTTTACTGTTCCTTTCTAAAGAATAAGTCCAACGAGGACAGACTCTTGGCTTCTCCTTGTGCCCTGTGCATGTAACACCTTTATTGTACTCTGCTGTCGTCCTTTGTATTTGTGCTTCTTTATAATTGTTCAATACTGCAGTTCTCCTGAAGGAATTAATAGCAGTTGGAAACTAGCAAACCTTACAAGCTTACAAATGACCACAAATTCTGCCAGCTCCCTCCTCCTGTTCTCTCCATGTATGCTGGCTCAGGTGGTTACACTGCACAGCACAATTGTCCAGCTCCTAGAGAACTGCTCACAATGGTAGGAAGCAGGTTACAAGTCAGAATACCAAATGAGTAACTGTGGCTGTGATAATTGTATACCTTGTGACTCAACAAAACTGCTCTGTTGTATCAGGAATGCAAAGCTGACTGACTCATTTCTACTTTCACCTAAATAATCAGGCCTGACTTTTTTTTTAAATTCCACGAAGAAGAAATCCTATTTACAATACATTGTCCTCCCAGTCTCCTCTGAGACAAGCTCAGCGGTTTATCCTAGGTTAAGTTTGATACTTTAGGTTTGCTATCATTAAAAAACTCAAAATGAAATTCTGAAAAACCAAATCATGGAGACTGGAACTAAAGAAGACTTTTAGGAACAAAACATTTCCTAAATGAAATCTATAAATTTAGCGTAGATCATATTCTATGTCATGATCACTTATTAGTTACTAACTTCTATCAGGTTTTTATGGTGATTACAGTGTCTTCCATTGATGAAGATTCCACTTGTGTCTATGAAGGAGTATTCAAATCTTTTCCAATAATAGCAAACAAATATTTTGCCTTTGTTTCATCTTGCACCCTACAAACATTAAAGTCCTTAATGACCACACTAAAAAACATAGCTCTTCTACTGACCAGCTCGAAGCTAATGTAGGTGGTATGTTCTTCACAAATACTTCCTGAAGTCTCATCCTAAAATGTAAAATGGCAAATTCTTCTGTTATTTTCATAATTGTACCCTTCATCTCTGAAAGGAGGAAGTAGATGAAGAAGATCTCAGCAAAAATAAGGAAGCAGGAAGAATGGAGGTTTTCCTGGAAATAAACCAGAGAAAGATAAATAAGGATATTTTCATTTGATTCTACTTGATTCTCCTTGAATCACTGATCATGATTTCATTAATTAGAAATCTAACTGCTGCAATACTGATGAAAGAGTGTAAACAATTAATTATATAGTCATCTGGTGTGTGGAATCATATTCAAAACATTAGTGACTAGTCACTAACATTAGTGGTTAGTCATTTAGCATGAAAAATGGGAAAAGCATTCCAAAACCAAGGAATCCTGTCCAGCTGAAACATCCTTCAGTCCCAGCAGCTGATAATCTAGGTGTCTGATTGAAGATTTCCCCCAGATATGGACTTGGTGGCCCATATGAAGAGGAGACAGGCATGAAGATGGACAGAGCATGTTGGCTGGTTCTATTTTGAATTTCCTAGCTTCCCCTTCATTTCCTGGTTTATAATGATTCTATCACATTTGTGGGACATTACTATGGCACTAAATATTCAATGCTAGTGTTAAATTTCCTGGTTTCCTCATACTTGTGTAAATGAATTGAAGTCCTCAGACTTACTGAATGGAAGTACACTCATTGGTCCCTTCAGAATCTGTGTAGAGCCCTGTCGCTCTCCCTGTGACAGTCAAGTACTGTGTGCTACTACTACTTTTCAGTAAAAGATAGGCAAAGTGAGTAGTTAAAAATAATTTGTTTCTTGCAGAAGTCTGAGAAAGAGAGAGGCCTTGGCATGGGTTAAAACAACATGCAAACATTAATATTGGCGGGTTAATCATATACTATCTGGTTTATCAGTAACTGTGAGATGTACAGCAGTAGCAAGCATTTGGAAGAGCAGATCTTGGATTTGGCACATTGGTTTTGTAGAACCTGGGAGGATGAATGCTTGGAATTGAAAGATTCCTTCAGGTAAGAAGTAGTGATGGTAGCCAGCAAGACTACCCCGAAAAGACTGGCTTCTTGCAGGAGGCAGTGAAGCTAAATCAGAGTGAGCCTATCTGGAGCTCATAAGAGAGGGACAGAGGGACTCAAGGCTCCCACCTGAGCATGGCACTGAGCTGTGCAGCACGGACAAGCAGTCAGTCCTTCTGCAGTGTTCCTGCTGTGCTTCTGCTGACACCTGTTCCTGCAAAAGGACCAGCAAAGTCACAGTGACACTGATTGAGATCCCAACAGAGGATTCTTTCCTCTCTGTGTGCTGAAGGCACATTTTCTGCACGAAGGTTTGGGAGTCCTGAAAAGAAGATAGGAGAAGGAGGAGAGTAAAATCAGAGAGAAGGAATTGACAAATGAAAGCGGAAGTTTTCATGGCAGAATATGCTAATGATCTGGTGCACTGCCAATGGTGAACACTGATCCTAACTTGTATTTTTCCATTTGCCTATCTAGATAGCTACTCTATGGCATGTCTGTGCAGCACATTTCAGAAGTATTACCATTTGCAATTGCGTCTCATTGTGAAATCTGTGTAAACTGTGAATAGAACAGCATGGAAGAACGTAGTATATTTGCATTCACCTTTAGTCTCAAGCTGTGCTTATTTTCAAACATGCAACTTAGGCATTAGAAATTCCCCTTTACAACATCATTAGGAAAGTTGCAAGTTGTACAGAAGTACTGCCACAGAGGGACGAAAAGGTCATCATGACACAAAGAAAAAAAAATACTTCATCCTGGAAAACAGCACTTTGCTTGTGTTTTGGAGGCATGGAGGCATAGGGGCAGTGTAATTGGCACTATTTATTTCCTTCTTTATATTGCACTTGCAAATACATTTCCTGCGATTCTTTACTCCAAGTAAAGTAAAATTAAAATTTCACACATTATTGTGGCATCCAGTCCAGGAGTTTAGCAACTTCTTCTGTATGGCAGCATGTTTGAAATGGATGCCAACCAGAAGGTAATGTTCTATTCAGGTATACAGAAGGCTTAGCTGTAGGGAACATGTCAGTTACACGTGGACCAGAGACCAGAAGCTGTAGTATTAAGAGAACTGCAGTGGTATATTAATTAAAAACATGAGGCATCTAATTTTACATTTTATTCCCTTAACATCATCTAGGGCTACGTGCAGGGGAAAGTTAATTGTGGTGGAGTAGGAGCAGTTTTGGGGATTTAAGTACTGTGATATGGGAAGATCATATCAAGGACAAGCAAAACTACTGCTGTAAAGATGCAACCCAGGTACAGAAAAGACATGAGAAGTGTGATGGTGCAGAAAGGTCTGAAACAGAAATAAATTCATTGAATGAATGCAAAAGGGACAATAAGGGCCAGAGAAGAGTGAGGGGAGATGTCTATGTAAAGAGGGAAAGTAGGTACAACAGCATCTCCTAAAAGAAGTGATTGCCACTCACGAGCTATGTATGAAACAGCAAAGTACCCCTGTATGCCAAGGCACCTCTGAAAGCTGACAGGACCTGTGGGTTCTACAAAGATAAGCACACTAGAACCAAGGTTTTGAGAGGAGTCAGCTGAGTGAGCTAACACATGGAGTGTTAATGAAGCCCCAAGCTGCAATTACAATCTGGAAGATGGTGAAGTCTAACCCTGAGCAAACATCAGCTCGTCTGGGGTTCTGGGAAGGTTATTTGGTTTCTTTAAGAATGGTAACTGCAACAGGCAACTTCTCAATTCTTTTCCTGGGGAGCTTCTGGCAGCTTAATATTGACAGCCAATTCTGCCAGCTGTTGTACTCAGCACTTCTGAGAGGAGCTTTTCCATCCTCTATGGAAAGGGTGGCTGATCCCAGGCAGACAGAGGAATGAGAATTCTTCAGACAGAGGAATTTTTCTGTCATTTCTTTCCTGCACCTTCTGCTTAAGCAATCACCTGTCTGAGGCTGAGATTAATGTTAACTTCATATTATATCTGTTGACTGATGTTTTTTACAGCAATTACACAGGATTTAAAACAGAGAGATCAATTATTTCGATGTACTGACAGGAGAGGTCCCTCTAAATAAGAAGATTTGGTAGCATGAATACTCTATTTTGATAGAGGCAGTGAAAACAGGTGGAATATAAAATCTAAATTAGGTTTTAGTTGCTGGAACATGCTTTATTATCAGAGTGTCTTCTCTGGCTATTCCTTCAGAAGTAGGAAGTAGATTATTTGAAATTTTTAAATGGAAAACACCCTAAGCTCAACAATGATTCAGAGTTCCAGCACAATGATAATCATTGCGAATGGTAAAGCTGCAGAAAGGCAGGACTTACAGTCCTCCTAAGCAGGAGGCGTGGTGTACCATTTGTATTAGTGATGGAAAATGGAAAAATAATTTGTAGTTTTGTATAAAGGTAGAAGAGTTTGGGGAGAGAAGTGGTTAAATGCAGCAGCAGTCAGCAGGATTAAGAGCTCCCGGTGAGCAGCAGTGGCAAAGTGCAGAACTGCACGCTGATGTGCTGATGTGATGTTGAGTGTAATGTGTCCTAATCCAATACAGAACAAGCAGATATTTACTATCACAGCTTCTGCTTCTTGTCTTGAGCAGTTACTTATTTATAAAGTGGGCTGAATTTTTCAAGTGCCTGCTCTCTCAGTACTCTTCAAAGTGCCTCACTCCCTGCCTTGCTCCCAGTCCCTCATCTCCCAGCTCTCAACACTGCCTGCATCCTTCTGGCTGCATACAGCTGTCCACATGTCAGCCCTGGGAAGTGTCTGTGGCTATGAATGTCTTCCTGCCACAGAACTGTCATAGGAAGGAGGCACCGAGAAGCAAAGATAAATAAAAATAGGACTACTTGGATTAATGACAAGCTATCTGTGGGTTACTTTTTTGATTATAGTTTATTGAGATAAGTCCATGATAAGGTTTAGCTCTCAGTTTGATTTTGAGACAGAGCTTTTTGTCAGTGGAAGTTGCTTATTGTGGCTGGTCAGAGCTTGGTGCAGTATATCTTTTCTTCAGTCACGTTATTCTCCACAGTCTGATGCCTTTTCTTCTTATATCTGAGTGTTTTGAACTCTTCTGTAATTTCAAAGGTTGATTTCCCTTTTGTTTCTGGGACGAACAGGTAGATGAGAACTGACGAAACTACCAGGACAGCAATAAAGATGAGGAAGCAAAAAGGACCAAGAGCCATCTGGAGATAAAAATAGAGTAAGATGAGCGATTTCCCTGGCAACACTTGCCCCTATAGATTCTTGCAAATTGTTGGCTTGTCCCTAAGAAATGAGGAATACATTTATTTTATCTTTTCAGTCTATTCTTAAGGCAGCAGAGGCTATCAGAACTCCAGATAAGTTTTTTATATGAATGGTCTCCACATGCCAGTGGTAATTAAAATTCACAGCTTTGGTCATCTACAAGAATTTAATCTTACTTCCTCTCCAGACCTGCTTAGAAAAACAGTTTAAATTGAAAGAGTCAAAGAGAAAATTTGAATCAAATTACATACAACAGCAAAGGGGAAAATCATCCCAGTGAAAGCAAGGCCTAGCCAAATGATGATTCCACCGATTACAAACGCGGAGGACCGTGCTGAGAGGGTGAAGATTTCATTCATGACAGATGAAACAGCTCCAGCTGGGGAAAAAAACAACAACATAAAAAGCAATAAGAAACACTGCTGTGTGTTTTGTGGAGATTGGGTTAACTACTCTCCTCAAAGTGAATAAATTGTTATCACTCATCAAACACTGCCCCAGTAAAGTCAGACTACTGTGAGATCACATAAATCTAGGCAGCACAATCACCTCTATCAGAATTCACCTACCAACTTCTCTTACAGTCCATGGAGAGAGATGGACACCCCTGAAATGCAGTTTCTCTCCACCTAGGATGTATGAAACGTGGAGGCGAATGGCACTAATGGCCTATTTCTCTCCATTGCCTGTAGGTGCCAACTGGGTTCTGCTACCATGGCAATTCTGTTAGGTTTTAAAGACATTTGTAATCCTCATGTATAGGACAATAATAAAGGCTGGCACTTGATTTTGAAGATTGCATTACTCAAAATGGTCATTAGTCATGTCAATCACAGAGTAAAGTTTACTTTCAAGTGAGTGTAATCATAACAGAGAGCTTGTAAATTTGGTTCTGGTATTATAGATGTCAGTGATTCAGAAAAAAAATGGAGAGGATGAGAAAGGACAGAGTAATGCTAAGAGACAGACTCTGCATGCTACCATATATCATTCTTTAATGGAGTTGAATTTTACAGGTGAATTGAGAAAACTGATATTTTGAAAAAGGCTACCTCTGCTATAGGGCAAAATGGATTAGAGGAGCCTATATGCATGGAACAGCATTCACATCCTCAAAAAAAAAAAAAACTTAGTGATTTTTAACACAAAATTTTTGCCTTGAACCTGTAATCCAATGAGAGGCAACAGAATCCTGATACATCAGAGTCTGAATTGTTTGAAGTCATTTGTTCAAAAAATTGTTCCTCGGGTCATTAGTTCATCATAAACTGGGGGTCCTCCATTTCCATTAGTCCAAACTAAGCTGCTGATTTGGTATATTCCATGGCCTGTGTGTACCCCTGTGGTCTAAGTTTTGCTGTTGCTGCTTATATTGTTATACTCACCTGGTCCTATTCCGTAGGCAATGATGAATAAAAAGATAAGAATAACATTGCAGTAACGCATCCAGAGGAATCGATCCTAGACAAAGGCAGGAGGGATGAGAATGACAATTTCAGGTCACAGCTGATCCAAACACATTGGAGAAGAGATGTTGATGAAAAAGCCCACAATGCTGAGGAACAGATTCTCACTAGAACTACTGATATTTCTGTACTGATGCAGCAGAAGGCCAGAAGTATCCTGCAATGTCATACCTACAGGAGTGAGTTGGACTGTACCCTGCTCTGAAAAATAAGAAATGAATTCCAAGGTAGTTATAGCATGGGGAAAAGTGTAACTGATTCAACCTAATTGTCTTATTCAGTTAGACAACTTCAGAGAAATGTTTAAAACTTGTGAATCAGAAGATATGTGTGAAACAGAGAGGAGTGAATAGTTTGTGGGCTGAGACAAAGATTGAAATGCAGTGCTAAATGCTGGCAATATCAAAGCTGTGCGACTGGGTTCCTCACTCCTCTCCACCACCCATCTTGGGGGTAGCCAGAGAGCTGCACTGTGTGTGCAGCTGGATTGTGTGCATCAAGGCTGGAAACTGGTAGTGGTAGGAAGTACACACTGCTTCTGTCACAAAGTGCAGGGGATAGCAACCGGGAAGGGGACAACAAAGATGTTATCTAGGGATTTAAGGGGCAGCGAAATGACACAGGAGAGACTTGGAGAGATCAGGCAGATAGAAAGCTGGAGGAAAGCTATGCCTGACCAATGGTTTTACAATATATTTTTCGCTGTCTGTTTGAAAGAATTAAAGAATATGAAATACAAGACATGACAGAGATATAGGCCTTGCAAGGGGGGCTGTAAGTTTGTGTTCAGAAGATATTCTGACCTGCTCTTTTGGATGTCAGAACTAAGGCTGACTATGTGCTGTCCTGCACAAAGATTTCTGATGCAGATCCACCCCTAGAGAGACATTTGCTTACACTCAGTAGAAGGCTTGTTTCAAGCAACACCAGTACCAGTGCCATCAACAAATAACCACCCCACAGGAGTATCCGACGTCCAAAACGATCGATAATGGAGCTCTAAGAAGCAAAAAAAAGATCATATATCACTGGGGGCATGGCCAAGTGAAGTGGCTGTGAGCCTTCTAATAGTTTAGACATTCTTTTTCAGTTCTCTTTACTTAAGAAAACACAAATCATATTAGTAGCAAGTTAGTTATTTTATGGAGTTCCTTCTGGTCTCTCTAATGCCATGAATTACCCTTGCTGCCCAAACACTGCAACAACTTTTTCATGAACACTGTAATCATTGGAAGCATGTTATGATTCCATTCAAAGAAATAATTAGATATATCAGTGAAAGGAAGTAGGCACGCATATTTATCTTTGAGTGATATTTTATTTATATTTGTATGAATAAGAGAAGGATTTTTATAAGAAATTATAAAGACTGAAGATGGGAAGGAATACGTAAAAGGTGGGAAGAAATTTGGCAGAGACAGTAACAACCACTTTACAGATTTATGTGCTGCCACAGGAAAAATCTTAAACTCACTAAGTGAAGATAAGGAAGTAAGGAAGTATAGACTTAAATCACATGAAGAAAAGTAGACCCAAATCTATACAATAGTCTTAAAGTCCCAGCATTGTCTGACTTACACAAAAGATGATGGAGATGAGCTCACAGACTGCAACTCCTAGAGCTACATACGGGATTATGCTTTCATGGAGGTTGGCTGTCTGAAAAATTTCCGATGTGTAGAAAGTGATCTGGGAAATAAGAAGCATTTTTAAAATGAAGCAAAGGCAATGCATGTGCTACGTTCTCATCCTGCATCACTTAGACCTAGATTTGTCATCACTGCAATAGCAGTAGTGTAATATTGGGGCTTATTGGAGGTGATGTAATAGTTTATTCTGTGGCCTTTTTGCAGTTATGCGGAAGAAGGTGCTCAGCTGCAAAGCTCCTGCTGGTCTGAGCACCTTTCCCCTATCGACAGTGGACAGAAATAACTTCTCTGCCCACATTGCCAGGCAATGCAATGAACAGATTGTCCAGCAGTGTCACAGTCCAGCAATATCACAGTTTTACGTACAGTTTACAAAGAGAGACTCACAGGCAAGTGATAGAAATGACTCCTAGGGGAATGACTATTAGCTTGGGCTGTACTGGGCTCAGCCACCTTATATGCATGAACAACTGACAGGAAATATCTTAATGGATAAATCTACATTACGAAATGGAATGAAAGCTGAATGGCAATAGCTCATCTGCTACTTAAAGGTCAAAGAAAATGAATCTGTGGATGGCAGAAATCTTTAGTGTATTTATAACTGTTTCTCATACAGAATATTTGGAGATATAACCAAAAGAATGAAAGGAACAGCACTGTTGCAGGCATTTCTGCTGAACTGGATCTTTTGTATTCCCAGCCTTAAAGGTGTGAAGAATACTGGTGGTGATACAACAGAGCTTCACAGACAGAGGCAGGCTCTGTGTGTTACACAGATCCAGAGGAAGGTGACAAGTTGGAATCACAGTGATTTGGTTGGATATAGGCTATACTCAACTGCACTCAGGCCACAGAGCTGTAGACTCAGTAGAAGCAGGAGCATGGTACACAGCTGTGGATGCACAGATGGTTCTTTCAGCACCTCTAGGACATTCATTATTTTGGTGCCTTTTGTTACAGCCTTTTCCTTCATCATGTCATCAAATTCTGTGTGATAATTCTCTTCTCCCCAGAGTTGCTTCATGGCTACAGGAGGGACAGAATGAAGCATATTCTCCCATCATCTGATGTACTGATCACTTACAGTTGAGTCCATGCCTTGATTCATCAGTCACTGAGAAAAGAACTAGAACATTACTTACTGGAACCTGCTGAGACTCTAAAATTTTACCTTACCTTTCAAGCAACCATCCTTGTCTCCTTTTTGCAGAAAGAGATATGGAGGAGACTCAGGAAAGAAGGGCAAAAAGAGCAGTTGGATCAATGCCACAAACCCAGAAAAGGACAGTAGCACATTCCACATGTCTTCAGTTCCTAAAAGATCTCTGTGAAGGCATACAAGAGTGGATTTATAGTCCAGTAGAATTATTTTTTATAACTAGTTTGGTATTTTCTGGATTCTAGACTAGCAAACTATATATACAAATAACGGAAAAGAATAAATTGAAATAAAATATATTTAGATTAGGGAAAGGAAAAAAGCCTGACATCTTAGTTCTACTGCAAGACTGATTTTTCTCATAATTTGAGTTTTTTTTTCTAAACATCAGTGGAGTTTGAATATTCTCACAAGATATCTCTGAACAAATACAGTAATTCTGCTTGAGGATATCAAGAAATCAGCAGAGAAAATCTCAGGTCTCAGGGGCCTATTAAGCTTGAACATATATATATATATATATATATATATATATATATAAATTGTTCTTATTAACTTCAGCAGAGAGACTGCACCTTCAAAGATGGATTTAATCCTTCCTCAAGAGAAATGTCTTCCTCTCCTCAGTGACTGACAAGGGAACCTCAGTGACTGGCACGGGGCAGACATTTCCTTTTTGACAGCAGTAGTTAAGCAAAGTACAACCCCATCTTCTGTGTGTGTCTGTTTCTAGGACTGGACTTTCCTGACACACAGAAGACAAATAGAAAATAGGACCAGAAGGAGCAGCACAAGTACCGTAATCCAAGAACTCTTGCTACAGCTTTTCCTAGTGCAAGAAACACAGTGGAGGTCACATTTACAAAGCCACGCAACTTCTTAGGTGAGATCTCTCCTGCATACTGAATATGGGCATTCATATATACTCCTAAAAAGAAGACAAAGGAGAACTGAAGCTACAGAAAACAAGAGAGAGTCCCTTTTCATTTCACCTGCTCCACAGTAAGTACTGTGAAAACGTACATCCTACTTAGCTAACCCATCTGATATCTTCCTCAGTAAGAGCTCTTGAAGGCAAAGGACGGCTCATCCTTATAATGTCCCTGCCCACTGAACACATTGCACTTTGCAATAGGCTTGAGCAGTCTGCTGCCTCAACATGAGATGTGATCTTCTTACCTTTTCCCAATCTGTTCCTTGTTCCACTGGGGTTACTGTGCGTGCCTGGGTACTCCTAGCAGGAAGATTTCTGTATCCACCCCTAAGAATTCACATTAACATGGAGTAGTGGGGAGTCCTACCAGAACAGATGCCCTCGAGGAAGCGTCCAATTAGGATCATCTCAAAGGATTTGGCTCTCCTACTGAAGCCTGTGTTCAGTGTGGCTATTATTAGGACCACATCATTGATGAGCAGACATTTCTTCCTACAACAGCAAACAACATGTTGGTATGATCCATATTTTCTTCTTCATCATTAACTAATTTCTGCCTGTTCTCATCTGGGTTTATAGACTAAGCCATGATCATTTTAAACTCCATTGCTTATTTGGCAATGATATCTGATTATGAAAAGGCATGATGTTCTCCCAAAAGGGTGGAAAGGGAGTAGTTAGGCTTCTCTTTTCTGTGCTAGTATCATGTGAACACACTATGAGACTGAAAGAGATTCCTGCAAGGCAGAGACTGATAAGGAATGGTCTTCTTCACTTCTTTCCTTCGGGTCAGACTCCCATCCTGAGCACTGCAGTTGTCACCTGAACTAGGCAAATCCAGCTTTATGGAGACTTAGATTCATTGTCCACCTCTACATATAGAGTTTTGGCTTTGTCCTTTATGATCACGCTTGAAAAGATGGTTTGTGGTTTGACAGACTTCTGCTTGCCTTTGATGAAACTGTGACTGTTCTTACAGATGAATGAACCTGCATGTTTTTGTAAGAGCTGTAATCAAAGTGTTGTCAGGCTCCCTAGGGCATTAGTGCTCAGTAAAGACATTTCAGAGACTGATTCTTCACTAACATTTCAGCAAAAATATAGGAATTATATGGCACAAAACCCAAGGAAAATGGAATCAGAAACAGTCACATGTTCTCATCTCTTTAGCGCACCCAGGTCTAGTTATACATGCTGAGCAGAGTGAACACTGCACCAAGAGGGGGCAGTGAAAATTCTGACAATCATCGTGCTAGGTGAGTGAGGTTTAATTGCTTCCCTTGTAGCAGCATTAGTGAAATGCTGGGAAATATACTTACTTTCCATATTTTGCAGCCAGGTACCCACTACACAGAGACCCTATCATTCCCCCTATGCAGTACGTAGATACAATGAAGGACCAGAATAATGTGAGAGTCTCCTGATGCAGCGGTGAACCATATCGCTCCAGCCAGGTTTCATTGATAAACTTCTGAATGTACTGGGACAGAAAAAAAAGTTTTTAGTCCTCTGAGACTCTAATCACAGCGGTTCTTCTTTATGTTTACAACTTTAAAAAAAAATAGATCAATAGTTATTATTAAAATCAAGGATATGGGGCTTTTGTTTGCAAATTAGTATCTGTGTTAGCCACAAATCCACTAAAATACAGTTTATTGCCTGTTCATATGTTGGCTGTAAGCAGCTGCTTGGTCATTAACACTGTGAGCAATGGAGTCTGCTAAGGAGGGAAAGGTGTTACTGTACTGATGCTGAAAATAGCTGCTACTTTATTTTCCATAGTCCCTCCATTCAACTACAGATCACAGCAAGTATACTGCAGTTTTCCAGTTTTCTCAGCCTTTCTAACACTCAATGGGAAGCTGTCTTTGCAGTACAGCTCCTAACACTTATACTTACTTTGTTTATGCTTTGATACTGGACAGTAAAGGCTGGGGAGGGGCTGGGAATAAACTCATAGTAACATGTAAGAGGAAATTTAGAGCATCTTCAAAATACAAACACACACACACAAAAACAAACAAACAAACAAACAAAAAAACCCAACCAGTTACAGAAACCAAAACCAAGCCAAAACAAACCAAAACAAACAAACAGTTACAAATATGATTTTATGAAAGGTTTGCTTACTGGAGAAGTATAATTGATCACAGACATCTGAAAGCCACCTAAGTGGGTTCCACCAATTCCTAGCACCAAAATCATCAGCAAAAGCTTCCGGTATTGAACCTGCCAAAGATGATGAAAGACATCCAAAGTTCCTGACCCCAGCAAGGCTTAAAGAACCATGTATTAATTCATGAGATCTTACATCTTTCTATTTCTGTGATTAAAAAGTGTTCATCATCATCATCATCATCACAAAACAAAAACAAAACCAACCAAAGAAAAACAAAAGCAGAAAAAAAAAATCCTTTTCTGAACATTAACAGCCTGGAAAGATGCAGTCTATAATTCCTTTAGTTTTGCCAGCCACAGAATTTTAATCATAAAAATAATAGAAGTGATAAATCATAAAAATCCATGAAAGCCTTTATCAACAGCTTGTGTTTGCTTTTGTACTGGTATAACTACAACTTTCACGATTTCCTTTTTTCCTTTGATTCTCAGACACTTTGTTCACCTGTTTCCTGGGATCGATCAAGTTCATTCTCTTAAAACTCTCATTAAAATATATATATATATATATATATATATATATATATATATTATCCCCAAAGGAATCTGCATTTTCAGAGCTCCTACTTGAATGACTCCTATGTTGTCCATCATGTACATTGAATTTTAGAGCACTCCTCACAAGCATGTATGTTTTCAGACATTTAATCAGGTCATACTCCAAACAGATGAATATTCTCAAATACCCTCCAAATCCACACTTGAGAGTGCATGGCTGTAGAGTAGAATATTTTTTCTTTTTCTTCTTTTCTATAATACTCTTTTCCCTGTTTTCCTCTTTCCTGGTTTCCCACACCCTCTCTTAAACCTCACTTTTGTATTTGCAATACATTTTCTGCACATGCTATGGAGTCAGTATTATTGCTGAGTCAGTGTTGTCCCCAGCATGTGCTCCGTTCTTTTCAGTTACAGTAAAGACTGCTTGATTCCCTATGTTGTAATCTTCAAAGATTCTGTTGCTGCCAGTGACTGGACTAGAAGACAAGATGTTGGATACTCACCAGCTGTGAGAGGAAACCAGCCATTTCCCCTTGAATACCTGCCTGCTCTGGGAGCCCTTGTCAAGTCTGTCGGATGAGTGATATGTTTCCTATGCTTAGATCATAACAAGTTGGGATCATAGCACAGAAGTTAAATTCTAACTACATGGCTTCTAGTGAATTATGTCCTCCTCCATCACTGGCCAGGGTCTCTTCTTGCTGGTTTAATAATTCCAAGACTCAGATATGCCACATTGATTACAACATTAGTAAATGTTTATCTTTGTATTGGGAGTGCTCCCCTTTACTTGCACTGCTAAAACAAATGTGGGTTTCTGCTTGGTGGGAATCAGGTGTTGGCGTCTTTCCTTCAGGACAGCAGGTTCTCTAGGCAGGGATTTCCTCCTCTCCACTCTACTACAAAGTTAACTCACTTAGTACGCTGCTGGGCTGTGCTGCCTGGTTTCCTGCATGCTGTAAGATTTTCAGTCAGTGAAAGTGATTTGAACAACTTCCCAGTGCGGGACATGAAATATTTGAATACTGGCATGGAGGGGGAGCCTTGGTCCTTGCTAACACCCAGATGGTCTTGCTTTTTCCAGAACTACACAGAAACCTCTCTATTTCTGATTTGTAACAGTGGACATGGCCTGGTGTGTGCCAAAGCAGGGAACTCATTCTGTTCTGGTTTGGGAGTTGATTTTAAGAAGTACTCTTCATCTTGAAAAGATTGTTTTGAACAAAAGACTTTCTTCCTTCAGGCTTCTACTTACATTCTACACTAAATACAGCTCCACATTTAGCAATGCATTGGTAGTGCCCTGAGGGAAGTTGGGAAGGGGAGGCTGTGGCTTAAAAGGAGACAGGAACTTTGCTCAGGAGCACGATGGAAGGGATGCATCCATCCCAAAATTTGCCTTTTCCCTGACAGTGACTGGAGCTCAGCAGCACCGAGCCTGCTGTGTTATGCTGACATCCCAATCACTCTGTGTCTCCACACCTTCTGCCTGGGAGTCTTGTAGCACATCAGTACACTGGAAGAATTTAAGCTGAATACTTCTTTCCACATCATGAGATCTTCATTACTTTCACATCAGCTGTAGTTATGCATTTTATTCCTTCACCTCTTAGCACGGACTTCTCAAATGTTCTCACTTGTAAAACCCCAGAATCCACCCTTCTCTTCCATTTATTATTGCCAGACTCTCTGTCTTTATTTAGATTTTCTCTTGCTTCTTGCAAATTCTTACTCTCAAACTTCAGTCACATTCACACTGCCCTCCTTCAGCCGACGATTTTTGCTGCCACAGAGAAGTGCAGTCAGATGGCACAGCTGCCCACTGGCCTCTCCAATCCCCTGCTTGAAGGGATGCAGGTCTACCTCCTAGCATCACACCAGGACTGTACCTAGCAGAGTATCACAGGTCTGGCAGTCACAAAGAGCATTTATAGGCAGAAGCACAGAATCTGGACACGTGTGCAGTGAGTCTTTACCCACGCATCCCCCAGGCTTCAGTGATGAACAGCTCTGGGACTTTGTGGTCATGATGGTGACTTTATGTTTGTTCCTTCCATGTAGTCATAGAGTTCCTTTCTGAGCTCCTGTAAACTTTTGCTGTCCTCAAGTCTGGTGGCAGAAAGGTTTAACTAGATACTCAAACAGTGCAGTGTATCTTGCTTCCTGCCAGGGCACACTAAAAGCTGGTTTTGAAATCATTACTGTTTTCTTTTGCTGTTTTTCACACTTTACTTTCCTTTTAACTTCTTTTGTTTCCGTTGTCAAATTTGGATGTTGTATCTCAGTTTCCAGACCTTTTCATGCTGTACTGTCCCTTGCAGGTCCCTTTCCCTCTCAAGAGGATTCTACCAGACTAACAGCAAATGTGACAGAGTCAGATGCCAGAGTTCAGGCACTGAAGGGTGAAGTCATGGGCAGGGAACAGATGAATCTGAATAAATCTGAGGAGAAATGGGGCCTTGTTCTTTGAGCTGAGGGTGGGAGGCTTGACTGCTAGAAGGAGAGGCACATGTGGCTGGAACTTTCTGAAGGAGGTTTAAAACACCCTGTTTGTGGCCAGATTATAGCATCTGGTTGAACTAACTGTCCCCAGCAGAGCCTTGTCCTTCTTCCTCTCACTGTCTGTATTTCTTCCAGAATACTCATGCAATTGTCATTTCTATCTGTCCCCTCACGTTTGTTCAGTGCTTTAATATGGAAGAAGCAAGACTTCAATGTCTAGTATAGCTCCTATTCATTTTCCTATGGAAGAGGAAGGAATGAGCCTTTTCACCTAAGATTAGTGCTTGTTCCAGACTTGATCTACATCTGTGATCCTAGAAATCAAACGGATACACTGCTGATTCACAAGTACTCATTTAACCTTTATTCACCATACATGCTAGTTTAAGACATCATTAATAATTAACCATGCTTCCCCTTGTACAGACAGTACTTACTAGTAGGGGGGAAGAAGGGAAGAAGTCAGGCATGGTGAGCAAGATCACACTGTAGAAAGATGCACATGAGGAAATGAGTTTTCAGTCTCATTTAGAACACAAAAACATTCCTTGCTGCAAACCAGTAAGGCTGAGAAATATCAGACCAAGTTAAGACATTACCTAATACTTTCTCTTCAAAGATACAGGCAGCAGCTCCCCCAGACCTCCTGCTCCACCATGGGCCTCTCCTGGGCTGTGGGGAACTTCTGCTCAGCATCTGGAGCACTTCCTGCACTCCTTATGCACTGGTCTTCATGGCTGCAGGTCTGTTTCTGTCATATTTTCTCACTCCTCTCTCCCAGCTGCTGTTGTGCAGCGTTTTTACTCTTAAATCTACTGTCACAAAGGCATCATCTGCATTGCTCAGTGTTACTGCTCCGACCAGCAGCAGGTCCCTTTTGGAGCCAGCTGACTGGCTCTTTTCTAACTTGGGGCAGCTTCTGGGCTCACAGAGGCCACTCCTGCAGCCCCCCTGCTACCAAAAGCTTGTCATGTAAACATAACACAGCTGTGAAGGCCACTGCTTTTGGTATTAGCTCCTGGCACTGCTACAGATATTGCTAGAGGGTGGTGTGATGATCAAAGAGCAGATTAGACCTGCAAAAGAAACTACCCCTCAACATTTAGATCCTTTTGCAAATTTTATTGCATTGTACAGCATCTGTAACAGCCAGTGGTGGAGGTTTCATTTCCAGAATAAAAGCTCACCCTGATAAAACAGTCCCAGAGATGGGCATTCCTCTGGCCCTGACTCTTTAATCAGTGAAAGCCAAACACCGGCATGATCAGTGGGATGCGTTTGCCAAGTTGCTGCATTTTTATTTTCTTGTCAGTAAACTGCAAAGCACAAGTGTTTTGCATTGTATAGCAATGAATAGAAAAAGTGAGGCCCTTTTCCCATACTTTGTAGTGAGAACTGGAGTATTTAGAGACCTAGAGAGGTGAGCAAATGCTCAGGCACAGGCTGGGTTCTCTAGCAGAGGCACCACTCTTTGTTTCGTCAACACCAGAGACGTGGGAACTGAATCCCATTGAAACTCAGTGTCCCTTCTCTCTGAGATAAAACAACTGCAGGCTGAAGGCATGCTCCAATGTCATTGCTGATGGTGTAGGAGAACCTAGCCTACAGTGGATTAGCCTACTTAGGCTTTCCTGCAGTTCTGCTTTCTTTGCTCATGCTTTCTTTTAGTGGTGGTCTATACTTGTATGTCCAAGTAGAAGAATCTCAGAAATCTAAATAATGTACCTGATTGCAAAATAAGAAGTTTGGCTAGAGATGGCAGGTTATGCTTGGATGCTTCTCTAACGTAGTGTTTCCTTTACTCCTTTACACTTTTCT
>JAOWBP010004343.1:7691986-7703701 GCA_028571105.1 Tragopan temminckii | reverse complement strand
CACCGGGCGAAGAGGTAGACCGCCCGGCAAGGCTGCGAGAGCAGATCCAGGTACAGCTCCAGCCCCATGCTGCCGCTCCCTCGCTCCCGTCCCGTCCGTTCTGTCCCGCAGACGCCGGGACGGGGCGGGGCAGCACCGCGGAGGCGGACCCGGAGCTCCCGCCCCGTTCCCGGCCGGCTCCGCTCCGCGCCGCCTGAACCGAACCGAACCGAAGCGGGGGTGATGGTGCGGCCGCCCCCCAGGACCCACAGGGCGAAGTTCTGCCGCGCGTCATCAGAACCTGGTTCGGCTTAATCACTGTCCTTAATCACTTAATGATAAGAAGTGAAGGCAGCTGGTTAATGGCGTGCCGTGCCCGGGCAGGTTCGCTCATGGGAACTCGCAGCTGTGGTGCAGGGGGCTGTACGCATCTCCTACACCATGACTAAGCAAATCCAAGTTGACAGGCAGGTACAGCACCCAAGCAGCAGGAGGACGGATGCAGGCTCTGGTGCTGTGACACTCACACGTTGCTCCTGCTCTGCTTACAGCACGCGAACACCTTTCCTCACTTTCACCCCTCCAAGCTTTCCAACACCCTCTCTTTTATTTTTCCTCCATCGATTTATTGCCAGTGTACGTTTATATTGTTTTACAAAACAACAAAAGCCAGAGCTGGATCTCTTTCCTGCAGGTGTCCAAGGGCAGATGGAGGCTACAGCCACAGGGCAGTTGTAAGCCTGTCAGGGACAGCTGAAAATACCAGTGGTAAATAGAAAGTTAAGGCTTTTAAATTCACAGTAGACAGGAGATATTTTAGTCTGCGTTAACAGTAACACTTAGCATAGCTGCTGCTACCCCTTGTACTGAAAGGAAGGAAACAGTGCAGGCAAGGAAATAACAAAAAGACACGGAGCAATACAACCAAAAATCCACTGTCATCACCTTTGTATTTCAGAAACTTTAAAACAGTATATATAAAGTCTTTTTAAAACACAGTATGTCTATTTATTTAAAAGTTGCAGTTCATTCAACCTAGAACTGTTCTTTGAACAGCATCCTGCTCCAGGCGCTACACTGCACGCATTCTTATGCTTTCATGAGTATGCAGCTCCTTGCACAACATGGCAGAACCAAGCTGTCCCATTTCAGGCACAACCCACACATCTGGTGACCAGCAGCTCCATCAGGCCCGTGACCAAGAACTGGACGTGGCTCTTCTGTTCACTGGATGTAGTTTTAAATATGCCAGTTGGGTAATGATGCAAAATCCTCTTCAAAAGCAATTGCATTTGCTTCTCGAAAGCCAGTAAATTAACCCTGTTTCCTGTGTCCTTGAAATGAGAATGAGGCCTGTAATAGCTGACTTTAGACAAGATAAGCTCGAGGAGATGAACACCAAGCTCAGGAACCGCATCTCCTTGTTACTGTGCTGGGTATCTTCAGTGCCATGAAACACAGCCACCTCTGCCTGCGTTCATTCAGACTCGTTTCTGTGCTCGCTCGACCTGTTTAAAATTAAAGTTGAGAAAGTGACTGGAAATGCTCCTGCCCAGGGTCATACAAAAGGGACTTTGGGCAGCAATGTAACAGTATGATGATCTGTTCTGCCCTGCCCCTAATATTCCTAATCTGCAACTCAAAATCGTAATTCTTCAAGAGGAAATGTTTGTCAAGTCCTCAAAGAAGAGAGCAGAACACTTGCTCAAATCATACAGCACAAAAGTACCTGTTACAGTTCCCTTGTCCACCAGTGTGGCAAGTTAAACGCTATCCTGCTTCTGTCCAAAAGCTCTCAACTTTCCTAATGGTGTGTAAAGGTCTGCAGAAAATGTTTTCCTTCACACCAAAACAGATACGTCTCAGTTCAAGAGAAGGATTCTGGGCACTAATACTTGTGCTTGTCATGACTTGCAATGAACCGTGTAAACTGTAGTTTTGAATTTTTAATTTCCTTCCCCATTTTCTGCTGTTCTTCCCTCTTGCAGTTACCTTGACTGTCCTCTCTAGTTTAGACAGAGCCTCCTCATATTGCTGCACCAACGGCTTTAACAACTTGCCCTTCACCAAGTGCTGCTTTACGTCTGGAATGCCAGCATCCTTCAACATCCGCAGAAACCTGCGCTCCTGCACAACAAAACAGACACAGCAGAAAAAGAAGTCAGTACCTCCCCTTCACAAGGGGCAGCCTGCTGTCTCTCAGCTGGAAAATGAGCATATTTTGGGATTTTCTGCCTAGTCACGGAGTGACTGAATAAAGATTTTCCAACTACAAAACAGCTGACTGGAGAAGGTGAAAAGTAATATGAACTTTCTGTTCCTTACAGTCCTCCACCTTTCCATTTCAAATGAATCTCATACCAATGACATACCTGGATTCTGAGGACCATGCTGAAAGCTAAGCCTGCCTTCCCTGCACGAGCCGTTCTTCCAACACTGAAATCAGAAGAAGGAACATCAAGTCAGTCCAGTCATGCAGTAGTCACTGCCACTGTCTGCTTCAGGAGCCTGACTCTGAAACTCTCCAGATCTAGGAAAAAGTCTGGATTTTTATGTGTAACAGGGCTAGCCACGTGTTACAAAGACTGAACGTTTCCAGAGTCCATTTACAGCTGCTGAGCCTCTGCAGTGTTCTGAGCCTCTGGAAACCCAACTTGATGTTCTCCAGGACAATGTTTCTAGCTCCTATAAAATACATTTTATATAACAGGGTGCTAGATTTCTGTTTTAATACTACATTGCTCTCACGATGCCAGAATTAGCTTCTGATTTAAGAAGTTAGTTCTAGAATGAAGTTAAAAGGAGTTTCAGCTCTGGATTTTTTTAAGCGCACGTTGCTTACACTAAGTATTTCAGAGAACACCAAGCTCAAACATCTTCCTTTTGTTCCTGCTTTGTCTTACCGGTGAATGTACGTCCTGATGAACTGAGGTGTGTCATAGTTTATTACACAATTCACTCCTTTAATGTCAATCCCTCGAGCAGTGGCATCTGTGCTGATTAACCTGGTTTCGAATGTACATACAGTTGTTTTTAGGTAACATCTCTGCCATTCCACAAACACGTACAAAACAGCTGAACACAGCACAACTACTGCTAATCTCTGTTAAAACTGGGCAGTCAACTTCTGAGCTCTAAGCATTAAAGCAGCACTGTAAGTCACGTAGTGTAACTGACATTAGCTGCCTGTTCTAAGTGCCACTACAGTTAATATGAAAAGCTATAGGGCATTTCCAGGTTCTCCAAGCATGCAACACCAAGCCAGACAGCTGCCAGCACACCACAGGTTACAAACCTGTAAACCATCTGAGCATTCCTTAAAGATACTGAATGCAGACGGTGAGGCATCTGCCAGTAATCAAGGAAGAATTTAAATACAGGGTTTGGACAAAAAGAAAATCCAGAAAATAAACATTTATCTTCTTTTGGGGGACATTTCACAGATACAATCCCAATACAGTTATGAACATCACAAAGTGAATCAAAATTATGGATAGAAGTAAACCTGTCTGCCAATCTGACTGGGCCAGGTCCCACGCCCATTTTTCAACTGATTCCTGCACGCTGTTTTACAGGGGAGCCCTGTTTAAATATCCTCTTGATTCTAACTAGTTTTACACACTAGAAATAGTGTATGCCCTAAGACTTACAGGAGACTCATTTAAGATACTCACAGTTGTATCTTTCCTTGTTCAAATTCCTTCATGGTTCTCTGTCTCTCACTTGGAGGCAACCGAGAAGAAAACTCAGCCACGGTGATTCCACCAAAAGCCTGAACAAGCAGGAACAATCTGCAGGTGGATGGGACAGAAACCATCACTTCATCACTTTGTAACACACTGTGGCAGCTATCTGCCAAATGACCTCATGAATATTTTCACCTGTGAGAAGCCTCTCTGGAGTTGGTAAAACACAACACACGGGTAAACTTCTTTGTCAGCATGAAGTGCAAGAGGAGCAATGGCTTGGAATTCAGGTCACAAGGCACATAACTTTGCTGCAATCATCAGGGAAGAAGTTCAGAGACAAACTACTTCTTGCCAGGGCTATCTTCCCTGAAACTTACTACCTGTCCATAACCTACATAGGCTTGGATGTTTTTCAACTAACAGCAACAAAACCAAATCTCACAGTGCCACCCCCTATTTAGAACAAGTCACAGCAACACAGCACAAGGCAGAGGCAGGAGACCTATGTTGTTCTAGTGCTCTCGCTTCTCTGTGGCAAGTAACAACACGCACTGCCTTCTTGTCTACAGATTGATATGTACTCACATGCCTTAAAATGCATGTTATACATACATATGTAAAATATAACTTGAGATGGACAGTTGAGAAGTGCTACATTACTACTTATCTCCACTCCGTTTTGCAAGCACACTTAATTCTGCACTAAGAGTTCAATTTTAAAGAATTCCATTCCTAACCAAACACTTAGTAATGAGAAAACAGATGAATGAAGGCAGAGCTCTTCGAGTCACAAAAACTCCCAAAGCCACTTTCTTTCAGCATCTCTGTAATACAAGGCATTGAAGGAAAGGTGTATTTGTTCATAGGCTACAAACATCACTAGATATCCCAGAGTTAAACTAATCTCAAAGTCTAATTTATTCAAACACCTTCTTTTTTCCAACAGCTACCAAACAGCTTACTTTTATGGTTGCAAGAGAATTAGTATCATACCGATAGCCCCTCGGGGAGTGTGTACTTCTCTTCAGAATCCTGTTCGGTCTCTGTTCCATCTCTGAGTGTTTTTTTCTCAGAGTAGACAGATGTGAAGAGGCGAGGCTGAAACAAGCCCAACTGCTGCAGCTTTTCTGGGTCCTGGGTCAGCGTAGCTGAAAACAGCAGTTTCTGTAAGGGTATCTGAGGGTAACAGCAGCTGAAATAAACAGCATATGGAAACTGAACTCTGAGGATAGGGCAAAGGAATTCCCCCACACGTGCTTTCAGATGATGTTACGAGGGAAGTAATTAACTCTTTTTGACACCCATTTCCCGCACTGGGCCCTTCTGGTAGGATCTTTCCCATTCTTGCTTAACAGTGGAGCTCACAGATGGAACCGGATCACCATTCTCAACTCAACTGCTCAACCCTCATTTGTTGCCTCGGCACACATCCCTGCACCCCAGTCACCCCCGCCCCAATCCTAGTCACTTCCTTCCTTCACTGCTGATCTCAGTTTCTGATGCATGTCTGCCATGCTATTTGAAAAGAGCAGCTGCAGATGCACAGTTCAGCACTTTCCTTCAAATTACTCAAGTCTGTCAGAGGGCAATGCTATTGTTTGCTGTGTAAATGATTCAGAGACTTGCAGTATTTCTGTATTCTTTGGAAGCTGCTTTAGTCTAGTTAAGGAATGCCTGAAGAAGACAATACTTAGATTTCAGCCTAAAAGACACCCTTTAATACCAGCTGTTCACTGCCTGCTTTTTCAAGCTTTGAAGAAGTAGCTGCCTCACTTTGGCAGACATTTCTCTGAATATCCTTGCAAACAGTTCAAAGAAATGCATTTTACAGCTTACCTAGCTGCTGTTACAGGCCCTGGTTTGGTCCTCTGAAAAAGTGTATTGGAACCAGCTTCATTTTCTGCTTGGAATGCAGCTTTGACAACTTGGTTCAGCCAATTCTGGTGCATGTCATCAATCATACGGTCAGCTTCATCTATGATCTGAATTCAGACAGACAAAAAAAACTACCTGTTAAACACTATCTTGAATGTGGCAGCTTTTTTTTTATTTTTTATTTTTTAAATCTATAACAGTGAGCCAGAATCCAAGACGTATAAAAGCTCCTAGTCAACAGAAATGCTTACTTTGCCCATCTTTTCTCAAATGAAGGCACGCATTTCTATCCCAAAACTGAATTCTGCTTTCATTTCAGTTGCTCAGTAGCCAACTGGACGCTCAAACTGCACACAAGTTCATTTGCACTTTTGCAAAGACATGGTTGTATTTAAGAGAAAACGCTTCAAACCCTAATTAAGATGGAAGCCATGTCTCTGTACAGATTCCAATATGGTGGAATTAACTTGAAACTCTGATAATTAACCCTGAAAAAAAAAAAAAAAAACCGTGTTTTTTAAACAGAATAGCTTTATTCCAAGTTTGTGTCTGCAAGGGCAAGTAAGTATCACGAGCTGGAATAGAACTTCTCATCTTAAGGCAGCTGTCTGAACAGTCTAAAGCACAGACCAAGTACACGCAACAGTTCCAACAGAGATATATTTATGCACTAGGCAAGAACAAAGCAAGAATTACAGACCCAACGGACCGTGCACTGCAATGGGAGATGTGTGGAGCTGACTCACCAGGAAGCGAAGCTGCGTCAAGCTGAACCCTGGGGTCTTGCTGATGTGATCTGCGAGCCGCCCTGGTGTAGCCACAATAATATCAGCAAGGCTGCAGTAGCCCGTCACTCTGCAAGAACAAGCAGCTCATCAGTAAGTTTCTCCCCACGCTGTAAAGCATATAACAGAGATCCCTGGTAAGAAGGCCTGAAGATTTTCCTCATGTTTTTTCATTTATAGTAATACAATTCAAATATTCAACCTACCAGCAAACAAAAGCAATACTGGGCACTAAATCCTGCTCTCCATTGTACCGCCCCAGTTTAAACAAAAAGTAACATGCTTCATTGCAAGTCAGAAAAGAGCACTTAAGAAAAGCTGCAGCAAAAACCAGTAAGTCATTTGTTTCTGTGGGCACACAGTGTTTCATTCTACTCAGGTAGTGAAGAGCCCTAAAAATCTAAAAATGTAACAACTACAAGAAAGAATTGAAGCAGGCACCTGGGGAAAAAAAAAGAAAAATAACCTCTAGCATATAAACCCACTATCCAAAATCCTTCTTGCATGATGGTGCAATACAACAGTTTGTATTTTGACCTCTGATTGTGGAGATTAGAGTTTACAATCTCTATAAACCTTATCAAAAGACCACTTAACCTACTTTTTCTGGACAAGCATTTCTTGCTCCTTTGCGAAAGATTTCTGGCCAGTAATCAGTACAACCTTCAGACCTGTCCCATCGGTGTAAATGTTGAACACTTTACTCACCTGTAAAGAAATGGGCTTTGTTAGCTGCAAGAAAATCAGTGAAACTGATACTTTACATTAACAATAATCCCACTGACAGAGTATTCAGCCTGCTTGCCCGAACAGCCACGCAAATATTTACAGCATTAGCCCATCTTTCAGCACAGTTCTGCTCATCAAGAAAGATAAAGAGCTACTTACCTGTTGTGCCAGTTCCTTTGTGGGCAAAACAACCAGAGCTCGCACTTGGCAAACTACCCTATCCAGCAGAACCTGTAAAAACAAAGGTCAAATGAGACGCTAACACAATGGAGTGAGAAGGAGCTTTTTTAAACTAATGAGAAGAGACAGGCTTGACACGTCCTCCCAGAGTTTTACATTTCTGTTTTACTCCCCCACATCCTCTCAACTCCTCATGTTTTATCAGCTGTCTGTGGAAGAGTAGTGAGCACAGTGGATTCATGTAGATCCTTCAGATAGCTCTGAGCAAAAAAACCTGCTGATTTGCATTCACAAGTTTCTTGGCTTTCTCATCTACTTTTAAATTCAAATTTTGCCTGAACAAAAGCAATCTCAACAGTTTTCTGTATTTTCAGGTATTTTGCTGGTAGTAAAAACTCACCTGTACTATTGGGATGACAAAAGACAGGGTTTTACCACTGCCAGTGGGTGCTGAGACACAGATGTCTTTGGGGCGGTATCCTCCCTGCCCCATCAAATACCCGTTGGATGCACTCTGTAGAACAGCAGGTATCACCTCTGCCTGAACTGAACAAAAATGGAAACACACATTACTTGCAGAGTTAATTAACGATACTAAGACTAGTTTATCTAGGAAATCCACGTTGTATACAACAAATCTGTTTCCAAATCTGTATCACTGCTGCTCAGACATAAGACTGGAAGAATTAAAACCAGTACAGATGCTACCTGTTTTTTCCTCCAGGTCTTTTTCATTTGTGAGCTTAGCAGTCAGCACAGAGATTTCCTTCCCCAAGAATTCAGCTATTTCTTATGCTCAGAATAGACGTTACTCTGTCAAATACTGTTTTCAACTCATGCCCATATTGTTGTATTCATATTGGGATGGTACTGGGCAGATTTAAAACCCATGGATACTTGTCTGTGAGCATCCTTTTTTTTGAAGTACACAAAATATGCATCAGGGAAAATCAGCATTATCTGCCAAGGAGAAAAACAAACACTTTCCATAGGCTTTGAAGTCATTCAAGTTTGCTGCAAGAGAGAACACAAGGACTGAAACAAACAGTCCTGTAAAAACAACAGCTATGACTGCCATCTTGTGAACTCTCTTATTTCCCTGCCTCACAACTTGTCCTCTCAAACCAGCAACCTTGTTTTATCTGAGAGGTTTAGCAGCCAGGGAACTAAGTAGAAGTGGAATGACAAAAGCAAGCTCTCCCTCTTTTGGCTTCTGTGAGCTATTACTTCAAAACACACATTCTGCTTAGTTGCATTTATGACCAGATAACAGCCTTCAATTAGAACACACGCTGTTATAACAACAGAGGTTAAAAACTGAATTCATTAATGCACTAAGCTTGCTTTTGTTTCATGCTTCATCTCATTGACTACAAAAAATATATAGCAAGAGTGAAGGAAATATGTAAGCAAGTTTAGAGAAAGAAGAGCGCTAACAAGGTACCTGGAAAAAAGGACTCTATTCCATTCATTTGCAGCTTTTTCAATAGCTTGGGGTGAATTCCTGGGACATCTCCGATCGGAATTAGATTCTCTTTGATACGTTTTTGCACTAGCTTAGGCTGAGCAAGCCAGTGTGGCAAGAAGGGCTGTACCTGAGATGAGAGAAAAAGAGAGTAGCAAAGTGTTTTTTGCCACCGAACAGGCAAAGCTATATATTCAATACATGCTAATAAGGCACCTTTTCATTCCTAGCCGTCATCAAAATTCAGTCAAGGCAGTTACCTTCTGCACGGGCTTTTTATCATAGTCTCCAAGAACTGCCAGGCTGGAAGGTGGCGGTTGTGCTTCTTCCCCCAAGGCTGCTGAGGGCAGCTCCTCCTCTGCGCTTTGGTTTCCTTCGGCTCCTTCACTGTTCTCTTTCTTCCTCACTTCAGCCCCTTCAGTTCCCTCATCCCTCTTCTTCCTCTTAGAGGATTTTTTTTTAAGGTTGCTCCTGTCTTCCTGTGTTTCAGTGTCTCCTTCAGAATCTAGGTAACAGCAACGCAGAGCTATAGATCACAACGTGCCACAGAAAAGGGATACGGGGAATGTTTTCCATCACAGAACTTAACCAAGCTTATCTCCGAATTCACGCACAAGAGCCAAACGTTGCTTTGGTGCTACGGGGGCATCTGAGAAGCGTGCTGACATGCAGCCCTCTTTCCCTTACACTGCACTGATGCCCGATGTTTGCAATATGCGTTTTCTACTAGAAAAAAGGACTGCTCGGGGACCGGATGACAGGATTTACTCTCGGACAGCGGTGTCACCGTTACCTGCCCCAGGGCCCGGCTCTCCCTCTCTCCTCCTCTTCAGCACCGCACTGCCGCCCTCGCGTTCCTTCCTCAGCCCCCCCCGGCTCCTCGCGGCGCCATCCGCGCTTCTCCCCCCCTCGGCGGCTTCATTCTCCGGCCCCGCTCCGCCGAGCTCCTGCTGCCGCCTCAGCTGCCGGGCCTTGGCCTGCTCGCGGAGCCGCTCCAGCAGGGTCCGAGCCCGCTCCTCCTGCGCCTCGTCGTCCGCATCCTCCTCCTCCTCCTCTCCGACGTACCTGAAACGGCCGACAAACAGCCCGTCACTCCCGGCCGCCGCGCCCGGCCGCAGCCCCGCGCCGCGCCGCCCACCTGCTGACTGCGAACAGCGCCATGGCCGCCTGCGGGCGGCGCGCCGTGATGACGTCACAGTCTCGCGCGGCGGAAGACTCCAGAAGGGCGGGAGAGGGCGCTGAGGGGAGGCGGAGCCAAGATGGCGGCCGAGGGGAGGCGGGAAGCGAGGTGGCGGCTGAGGGGAGTCTCGAAGCCGTGAGCCCGGCGCGGCGCTGACTGCAGGACGGCCTAAGGGTGTCTAGGGCAACAAAGAGGTCTAAGCGCACCTATGGAGCGCGGTGAGGTAAAAACGGCCCTGTGGCACTGCCACGCTCCTCCCACCCAGCGGAACTGGGTCCTGCACGCAGAAACAAACCCAAATCCTCCATTTGTTCTAACCACGGCAATCACCCAGCCCCATCCACAACTGAAGGCCACACCAGACAGTATATTTCTAAATCTTTATTTGTTTTCTACACAGAGAAAACAGAGGAATGTCGAAGCAGCAGTACTGAAACACACTAACAAGGCGCCATCCATCTGTGAGCGCACACAACACAGCACAGGGCCGGCTGCGTGGTGGTCTCTAACGGGCAGCACGAGGGGAGGAGTGGGAGCAGCCTCTGGGCACAGGAGGGAGAGCTCTATGCAAAGGTGGAACCGTTCCAGCCCACGTTGGCAGCATTTATGTCGAAGTAGTTGATGTACACCCTGCAGAAGAGGCACAGGAAACACAGAAAAATGACTCTTAACTAGTTTGTGTAAGCAACGAGTGAGACAAGGGAAGAGAATAGAGTGCCCTCCTGCCTTCTAGAAACAGGAGTTTTTACTGAAACTTGTTTAACACTGTGTGACAACCTCCATCAGCTGATATCCCTGGAGCCTCTCAAACTGTACTTTCTATCCAGTACAAGCTCATCAGTCAGGAAGAACTCAGACACCTTTTGGGTAGCAGCCTGTCCACAGTTCCAGAGACCAACCTCTTGTTTCAGAGCACTGCAGTCTCGCACAGCAGACCAACACACAGCCCAGTGGCTCTGTGCTTCTTCCTTCCAACACAGGGATGTGAGGCAGCAGGCTGGTTCTCCTGCCTATCGCTGCTGCACGTGGGCACTCCCCAAAGCTCTACCTGTGCATGAACTGCGTGCAGCCTGCTAGTTCCTACTTGCCTGTGAGCTCCAGACTACTACTGCTCCTCCCTCGTGCTTTCAGGCCCCACCACGAGGAACCATCACATCCCAGGAGTGAATGAATCTCCACTGTGGACTCTACCACCTGCCAACGCTCAGGTGTTCTTTCCTACAAGGCTTTCTGGAGAACTTCCAAGGGAAAGATGCAGGCAACAAACTTTTAAATGGACATGAAGAGCTGCAAGAGATTTACTTTGTATTCTCCTAAGCACTTATTGCTGGCTTTTTATATTTTCAAATGAAGTTTCCAAAGCAGCAGATGAAAAGGACCACATCCCAGCCCTACCTGTCTGCAGATACGTGCAAGTGCTTTGCAATCATATCGCACAGCAGTTTGGTGTAGGTCTTGTTCTGCTGCCCTCCGATTTTGCCAATGCTGTAGAGGCTGCAGAGAGCGCAGGGATCCGTGGAGCCCCCAAAGGACATCATCTGATCAGGTACGATGTGCACAGCTATGTACTGCAATAAACAAGCGGGCAGAGGGTTAATAACGCACAGCCCTCTCCTCGTTGTAGGTAGAACATTTAACAGCACCGAGCATTACGCAATAGCGCCGTGTCCTCCCTGAGGCCGTGGTGAAGCACGGCGCGGGTGGCAGCGACCCCCGAGCCGGGCTCTGAGTCCGGTGGGGGGAGCGAAGGCTGCGTTTGGACCGCGGCCACGCGGCGGAGATGGAGGCCGGAGTGCCGGGCCGGATCCGCAGCTCCCAGCGCGGCCCCGCTGC
>JAOWBP010004343.1:7680388-7691886 GCA_028571105.1 Tragopan temminckii | reverse complement strand
CACAGCTTCAGGGGCAGCCCCGGCGGCAGCCGCTCGGCCGGCAGGCTGGTCTCCAGCTCCACGAACGGCATGGCCGCCTCCTGCCCGCCGCAGTGCCCCGCTGCCCGGCGCCTCCTCCCGCTCCGCCCGGCCCCGCTCCGGCCCTCCTCTCCTCCTGCCCCTCGGGCTGAGTGCGAGCCGCGGCCGGGCACCGGGCATTTCTATTCCGCCCCCGGCGCATCAGCTGCGCGTGGGGATTTTGGGGCAGGAAGAGTCTACCACGGGAAGGGAGGTGATGTTCTGGAACAGCTGCTCCTCTGCCAGAAATTAAAAGGCAAGCAGGGAAGCTTATTGTTTTGTCCCACATGGATTTCTTTACTATGAGAGCGGTGAGGTGCTGGAACAGACTGCCCAGAGAGGTTGTGGATGCCCCGTCTCTAGAGGTGTTCAAGGCCTGATAGGATGGTGCCCTGGACATCCTGGTCTGGTATTAAATGGGGAGGCTGGTGGCCCTGCATTTGGTAGGGGGGTTGGAGATTCATGATCCTTGAGGTCCCTTCCAACCCTGCCCATTCTGTGATTCTGTGTAATGATTCCTGCCCCAGCTTCTGCAGTTGCATTTGGGTGCCAAAGTTGGCAGGAGTGCTGCCAGGCACTGGCTCACAGCTCCGGTCTCCTCTGTGGATCAGGTTTCTCGGAAGCTGAGCTCCTGCGTGGGGAGTACTACTTGTGCTGATTTACAGCGAAAGGCATTAGGAACTAGCTAGATGAAGAAGTCATCTTGCTTATGGTAAAGCACTGTTGTGAAGACTGGCCCTGTATAACATGATTTTCTTGTTTTCCACAGTTACTGACAGACTTAATGAAAATGGATGGAGCTGCTGGCTTTGCTGGGGGATTTGTTTGGTCACTGCTGTTGCCAGGGAGGACAATACTGGCAGGAGGAGCAGCACATGTAAGCCGGCCAGCAGTCAGGCTGCAGATTTCTAGGAGAGTGATTGTGAAGTGAGACAGATCTGGCAGGGGACGGCTGTTTGCTGTGCAGAAGCACTGCCTATGTGGTGTTTTTTTGCACAGTGTTTACTTTCCTATAATAATTGTGTTTTATGCAAGGGGTGGGGAAACCTTATTGCTGCATGGCAGGGATACAGCAGGGAAGATTTTAGGACTTTCCCAGTGAGAAGCCCAGGAGACTGTACTGAGCTCTCTCCATCAGTGAACGATGAGAACGGAGTTTGTTTTTGAAATAAAGGCACTGAGAGGACTCAGCCACCCTGCAAACCCCAGCCACAAGTCCACTGCCTGACTGCAGAGAACTACTGATCCAACATAAGGTGCCCTTTGGGATCCATTTTTCAATTTCTCTTTTCAATATATTAAACATCTCTTCCAATAAATTCCAAGGCCAAAATAAAACCCCACCACCTAAAAATACATGACAAGAGACCAACGTGTCAGAAGGCCTTCCAAAAGAAAAGGAGCAAAAAGAGATTTAAGTATCAAAAGTCAGCAATTACAACAGCATGAGGGTCTGTCACAAACATCTTAATGATACGTTTTGTCCTTTGCTCCTGACGGTTGACCACAAATGGCAAACTGTCCATGGCCTGAGGGCACAACCCAGAATCCCAGAGTTTTTATTACACTAAAGGCATTTGTTCTATTGTTTCTGTCCTGGAGCTTGCAACTCAAATGCTTGCAGGGGGATGAGCTGAGAGATGACAGCACAGCAGCAAGCAATCTCCATTTCGCTGAGCCTTTGGAAAATCCTGGTGTTTTTTCCCATCTGTAGGCATCTGTGTGTGTCATCAGCCACTTAGCAGTTCCACTCTCAAAGTTCTCAAATGGTCAACCACTTCCCATTTAAAATTCATCTCAAGTGTAGACAATATTCCTGAATAAAACTTCAGCAAAAAAATGTTTGGGGGATAAGAGAAGAAAGGAAAGGTGGGAATAAACATGTACCTATTTCTAATGTTTTCAGTTCATAAAAAGAAAGAGCCTTCAGTCAGCTCTCTTATCCTTACAGTGAACATAAAAAATGAATTTTTCTGTTACTGAAAGCTCAAGTATACAATGAGATTTTCTTTCCAGTTGGGGAATTTAAATATCTCCCCAGGCTCTGGACTAAACCCACATATCTAGCAGTAAAACTTTAGAAAAAAAAAACACACCCAAACATATCAAGTTGTATAGTACTTAATAGCAGAAATGTGAGTAGCCAAGACATGTTAGTACTGTAAAGAGAAGAAGCTATTCAGTTACTGAGAGATGCAATTCCCAAATTATTTACTAGGCAAGGATTTCAGGGTAAGGCTCAAGGGCAACAGCTAGATGTGAATGGAAGTATGCAAACATACATATTCCAACAGTTTTTGCATCCTTTACTGTTTTCAACTGAAAAAAAAAAAACCTAGAAATGCTTATTTTGCTTCATTATTATATTATTATTTTGTGCTGCAGTACAAAATGGTTTCCCACTTGAGCTACAACTAATCAGAAACAGCACAACCAAGAAAGAGAGCCTTGAAGCTCCAAAACAACTTTCTGCCCTTTTATTGTGATGCACACTTTGCTCAATGTCACAAAATCTCCCTTATTACTTCAGCTTGCACAGGGTGACTTGGTGAACTTCCATCCAAAACAATCTCCAAAGAGCGTGTCTAGATTTATTCCTCCTTTCCATTTTTTAGGAGGAACATGGATTGCTATTGCACTATTACCACAGAAAAAAAGAAAGATTTGATTGCAGTTATATTCTCTTTGAAGAATTCACTGTGAATGCATTTGTTCAGTGTATTCCATATATGATATCAACAGAGGATTCAAGTAGGCATTATTTGAAGGCTGTGGCCACCCTCAGCTGTTTGAAGTTGCTCAGTCTTTACTACACAGATCTCCCAAGAACTGCCCCGCCACAGCTGTACTGACAGACCACATGCCTAAGAAACCCAATTTTGGAAGGTTAAATTAAAGCTTTACAATGATTTACAGTCGTAGATGAATGTGAAGAAACTTCTCACAAGATCTTAAAGGCAAACAGAAGTCTGGAATGTAGATGGGCGGCCAAGCAATATGCTCCAGCAACGAGAAAATTGAATTAAAAAAATAAAAGTCTTTTTTTTACTTTAGTGACTACCTGTAGCTTTGTTCCATGCTCACTTATGCAGAGACGCACGCTAGGAAGGTGAGGATCAGGTTTGCTTTGCTGTGCTTGCCACACAGAAAGGAGCTACGAATGTTACAAACACATGAAAACACTGACCCTCATCCTAGACAGTTCTCTGATGTTCCAGTTTGCAGGCTGGCTCAAATTTTTCAGGAAATACTATTCATGTTTCCAACATTTCTGAGTGACACTAAAATATAACCCAGATGCATGTTAAGTGACCCATAGGGTCTCTCCCTTTCATACAAATCTAATGTTTCAGGTCTTAAAAATTCCCCAGCTCCCACCCCCCAAAGATGCAGGGAAGGCTTAGTGAAGCTGGGGAGGACACCTTGCAAGACTACGTAAGAAATACAGTGGTTTTTTTCCAGTTAAGTGTAGAGCTGGAGATCACAGAAGTAAAAAAAAAAAAGAAAAAAAAAAAAAAGGCAGGAAAAATAGTAACATAGGTTAATTCATTTCAACATCTTCATCAACACAGGTGCCAGGTGCTCTTTCAGCTGTGGATCAATCTGAATGTTGCTCAGTTCTTTGATATTCAGGATCATTTCATGGGCTTGGAAGAAAAGCTCCTTCCCCACAGCTTCCTCCACCCGCCTGCGCCACTCCATCAACCTGGGCCTGTCTTCAAAGATGTCACAACCAACTCCAACAGGCTGCAGAAAGCCAGAGAGAGCAACAAACAGTGAGACACTGAGCAACCCACTCTTTGCCAAGACAACAGGCATCAAAAATGTAACTGCAGGTATGGATAGGAGAAAGAGAGGGGAGGAGCTCATAAAATTCTATACATCATCTCTATCTCTAGAGGCCAAAAATAAAATCAGGATGAAACAGGAAGACATTCTGTTAGGGAACAAAAACAAAGGAGACCTGTTGTAGCCAGTTTCTTCTTTTAAAAAAAACAGCTGATTTTCTGAACCCACTGCTGCCTTCTACTCATTGTCTTAGTTGTGCTGAGATATGCCCTTACTCCTAATGAAGTGTTACCATATGCTGCATCCCTCCCTGCCCAGCAGCATGTTTTCCCTTCATTCCCATAGTCCAGCACTCACTTGCATCAGCTCCACAATGGCCACAAGATCTGCCAAAGAAATCTCGCTCCCAATGATAAAAGCCTTGTCCTGCAGAAACCTCTCCTCAAATTGCTTCAGGGAAGTGGACAGCCCCTCCATCACCTCCTGCAGCTTCTCTGATGGCAGTGGTTGCCCTGTGAAGAGGGGAATCAGCACCTGAGGAGAGAATGGGCATAGAGCATGGTCAGCTGTGTTCTCGTGGATCTAGTGGTAGTCATTAAGTTGTACCTCATGAGATACACATGACTGCCATTGGTGGTCACCTGCAGTCCCTTCAGGTGATGGCAGCAGGTCATGGTGGTGGCTGTGGTAGGGAGTGTAGCTGGCAGAGGAGCAGCTGCCAGGAGGGCAGAGTGGGTAAGTGCTCTTTTTATATCACTCTTTCTAAGGCGTCCCAAGAATCATTCCTTAAACTATTAGAAATGTCTCCAGCCAGAGCAATCATAAATAACTGTCTTTGTCTCCAAAGACTTGCTGGCACAGAGAGTAGTAGCCTTTCAGTGAGATTTGTCACCATTCACAGAGGTGTACATACCATCAGAGCCACCAGTATTTCACAACTATACCACCTCTATATATGGTAGCTAAAGAAATAGTTTATTTTCAGAAAAAAAAAAATAAATAAATATATATATATATAAATTTTCACAGGGGTAGTAGATAGACTTCCTACTTACTGCTAGTATACTCAACAAATTCATGTTGTGATTGTCTAATCCAAGCCACTTCTTTTTGCCAAGTACATTTAGAGTCTATTTCATCTGAAAATTCATGGCCAGTTCTCTTCCTGAATGTTTCCAATTACAGATGATGGGATCTCCAGGTATAGCCATTATGAAATGCTATCTCCTTTTTTGTATCGCAGGGCAGTTTATCTTCTCACAAAACCAACAATTTTGCCTCCTATTACACAGTGGCTTTATAAGTTTTCAAATTTTCAATTATTCTGATGACCTTTCTGTATCTGAGTTATCTAACTAGCAGCAATGAGATGGATTTCTTTCTCTTGGAGCACTGCAATAACAGCCTGCAGAGACTTGAAGAAACTGATGTTTGTAGGAATCTGACTCATATTTGTGCTGCTCCTCCGGACTCTTGCCAAAAAATCAAATGTTAATAAATCAAAATTCTAAATGAGTCCTGATATGTTTTGCTAGGCATAAACATGGGTGGACTTTACACAGGCAGAGTGAAGTTCTTTTCTTCTTACTGGCAACCCTTATTTCATCTAAAATCCTCTGTTACAATCATGCTTGCAGGGCTGTATTTGCACCTGGGCTTCTCTAAGGATAGCTGCATTAGGTTTCTGATGAGTTGGCTGGAATCAGTTGTCCAGCAAAATCATCTGACACTAAATGATTTTCTGCTTCAGAGTGATTCCACTAATTTTACCCAAACATAAACTGATTTGACCACACTGAATAAAGAAATACTGCCATCCTCCCTGTATCTCTATTCCACCTATCCCTGAGCTCATTTCAGAGGAGTACATAAGCATTCTGGAAGCAAAAATCTCCTTCTGGATTTCCACCCTGATGGGACTACAGAGACCTGATGTGTGAAGAACACAAGCCTTTCAGTTTCCAGCAACAAAGCACACACTTGCCAAAGAAGCAAAAGGCCTGTGTGCGTACTCTGCACAGCTGTGTAGGGAGGGGGAGCCCTTGGAGGCAATACCCAATCTGTTATACATTTGTTCACAAATCCAGGCAATAGAAGTCCCGTGAGGCTTTGAGACCTTCTGTATCAGAACTACTTTAAGGAAACAAACAAGCAAACAAAAAAAAAAACAAGAAAACAAAACAAAAAACACCACAAAATGGCCAAAGCTGCTTTTGCCAAATCCCGATGTTGAGCAAATAGCTCTCTGACATCTCCTCTCAGCTAGGAATGGACTGGATTTTTTACTTCATTGGGACAAACTCTTTCTGTTCAGTTTTCACCCAGGAAAGCATCATTTTACTCCCATCTTAATATCCAGTCTCCTTACCTTGATCCACATGGTCTTAGGAGCATTAGCCCGGATGTTAGCGTGATGCCATGAGAGGTATTCATCTACCTGGGCCCGTTTTTTTATGTCTGATGGGTACCAGTGGTCAGGAGTGTTGTACTTTCGACTCAGATACAGCAGAATGGCAGTGCTGCTCAGACATTAATGAGATAAAAAGGAGGTCAGGGAATGCTACAGAATGCTTTTACCTCAGATGAGTTTTATCTGTCCAGGCCTTTATAACTAAGTCACACAAATAAAAGTAGCTCTGTAGTTTTCCTCGTGTTTTATATGCTTTAAACAATTCCCAGATACGTTTATAACCCTAATTTGAGGTAAGTGCTTTCAGTGAAGATCAGTTAAGCCAGGAGATTTGTATACATTGTGAAAGATAATGCAAACAGAAAATGGAGATGAGGTTATAGTATAACAAATAACCAAGATATATAAGGTTATAAGGTATGAAACTTTGTGGAGACCTTTTTAGTCTTTGTAGTGCTCTTTGGAGGCCAAGACATTTAAAATACAAAAATATCATCACAATAATATTTTCATTAAGTCAGGACATATATATGAGTTGACAATATGTTAACCCCTTCAGACTGAGAAATAAGGCACATGGTGGAGGAAGCAAGCACTTGCGACATCAACTTAGGCAGAAAATGCTTGCTTCTCCATAAACAGACCTACTGGCCAGCTGAACATCCATAATTACAAAAGTTCCTGTCAAAGGAACATCTTTCTAATGACTTCAAGTTGTTTATCTCCAAGTATGGGTCATGTCCACCTGAAATAATGCGTATCTTTAACTGCTTATCATAAACGTGCATATTGGTATCTAACTTTTAAGAACAAAGGAACTGAAATGTCAAAGTAGATCACTGATCTTTCCTATTCATAAATGCTCATTGCCAGTTCTGAGTCATTCGGAGGGAATGACACCTCCTAAACACTATTCCTATTACTGGTATCCAAGGAACTCTGAGGATTGAGTTCTTACCATTCTGCTAGGGTGAAGTCTCCGTCCTTCAGTGCTGGTACTTTCTTCAAGAGGCTGATTTTGCCAGCCCCTTCACTATTTGATGGCCCTAAGAACATGAATGGACAAGTCAGAGGTTAGAAGAGTATTCGCCAATGAATCATAAACACCTGTAACAAACTGGAAAATCTGTGAACTCTGCTGTTTCTTTTCCTATGTCATATTTTGAAAATGGAATTGAAGAGTCAATGTAAAAGCCATCTACAGGCTGCAGTCTGCTCAGGCATGTCACGCAACAAGGAGCAGTTCATTTCTACACAGGAATTCAGTTGTTTGACTCTGGTACCAACAATACTTGCAAAACTTTCTGAAAAATCATTCCCAATGAGGCATCTAGAAAACAGATGGAGATACTGGTTCTGAAAACACTAACTTGACTTGAAATCTTGTTCTATGGTTTCAGAAATGGGGGAAAAAAGACTTAGGATGAAGATAAGCACAAAGTGTGGTCTGGAAAGGCTGAGTTTGCATGCAGAGCTCGCCAATGAAGGCAAACAGATGCCACTCCTGCTCTTCTTCCAACATACAACATCAAAACAAAGTCATTTTCCTTCGGTTCTTTAACATGGCTGACACTAATTGGGATGGAGTCATGATGGAAAGCAATTTAAAACCTTTGTGCCCACGGAGATCGGCTAATTAATCAAAGACAACCCGGGTGGCTTATAAGACTCATGGAGCAGAATCTTTCCCTTGTTTGACTCCAAAGAGCAGAGGAAATCAATCATTCCCAAAGAAAGCAAATGCTGTCAGCAGAACTGATCCCTCAGCAGACATGCAGCAGAGGGTAATTCCAATTCTTGCTGGGATGGGAAAAACATGAGTAGCAGCAATAGAACAGTGAACTTGCAAAGTAACTCACTCTGCCACCATGGCCATTCACCAGGGTCAGAGAAGTTCTGACACCTCTATTCTGCATTACTCCTAGCTATAAGCCAGCAAGTAAACCTGCTCTGTCAGGAAAACATAAGACACCATCCCATAAAAGAATTCGAACTCCACAGTCACTTGGAGTTTGAAGGCATTCATAGCTGACTATCTAATCAAGTTTTCAGTTTCTCACTGAAGGCACTGAACTTGTGAGTTAAATGCCAGGGGATTGCATAAAACACCAGGAACTGGTACAAAAAAAAAAAAAAAAAGATTGAAAGGCTTTGTTTACTTTGTTTGTCTTACATGCTTTCTATAAGGAGACATGCCAGAGTGCAAATACTGTTCAAATCAAACCAGTATGACCAGCAGAAGTTTTCGTAACAAAAATCCCTTTTATCCAAAAAGAAAAAAAAAAAAAAGTGCTGTTAACTAACAAGGTTCTACGTCCCCAAGAACTATTTGCTGCCATACAGAAGGAGGTGCTACTGGCTGCTTTAATGGACAGTGTGAAACATCTCCAAGCAGTAAAAAAGTCTTTGGACTACTAAGTTTATTTACAGCTGGCTGTGAGAGAAGGGATGGGAGAAAGCAAGATTCCTGCACTGCAAATTACAGAACACAGCAAAGCCTCTGACTACTTTCCCAGCACTGACTTCATGTGAGATAAACCAAAGAGCAAACGTTACTGCCCTATTCTCACTGCTAGCTGACTAGCCCCTGCCTCGCTTCTTCTTAGGGAAAAGCTTTTAAATTCCAATACAAGTAGCTTCACTGGAGAGCAAGGCTCACATCCATCTGCTGTCTGAAGGGATTTAAACCCACTTCTCCTGTGGGCAATGTTTCTAGCTGCCTGCAGTCACAATGCCCTCAGTTTAGCTGGGTGAGAGGTTCTATGTGCAGAGCAGAAGCAGGCAGCAGCGTAGAAAAGCTCAGAATAAAGGGTTTCTAAAGAACTGGAGCCTGACTGTGTGAGGTAACGAGCCCATTAATTGAGAAACTTGAGCATTCAAAAACACTCCTAGAAAATCAAGCCAGTTGGCAAAGCACAAGGGACCTTTTGTGTATGATTTATATCACAAAAAATCTTTATGGAAAATTGTGTACATCTCTTGTCATCCAAGGAGTTGCTCAGGAAAGTGCTTGAGCCTTTGCATTTAGAGGGGCTCCAACAGCTAGTGGTCACCACACCCAGCTTGGGCAAGGTGTGTAGAGCTCAAGTGGTCTTTAGAAAAAACACAGCGTAAAATTGCAAGTCAGGAGCTTTGACAAATAAGCTCCTTGCTGGTTGGCTGTTGGCTGGTTGGCTGTTACAATCTACTGTTTGTTTATTATCCAGGGTAGCAAGCAATTGAGAAACAGCGATACGAGAAGTAAGCAGTGGGTCAGGGCAGCCTGAATCAGATTTCAGCCTGTTTTCATACTGTATCGGTCCTAACTAACACAGCTCTACAGCAGGTTTGACAGGAGGCCAGCATTTGTTACAGAGACTGCACCTGCAGCACAGAGATAGCATCTGACTTGCTTTGGTTCATACAGACAAAAAAGACCTGAACAGAAACTTGGCCACTGAGCTGCAAAGTGATAAAAGCTTTGGTATGAACACTAATTCCAGGTTGCTCCAGTGGGACTGGTTGTTTACTGCATTAACAAAGAGATCAGTATTGGTATTTGTAGTTTAGCAGAGTTTAATACTGTGCCTTTCCCAGCAAGCAGAGCTCATCTTTTGTTTGTGGCCCATCTTCATTGATCCTGTGACATTCCCCTGACTTACAGTTGTTTAACATCAGTTGCATCTGGTGTAATTAGTAATAGTAATTAGTATACTCACAAGGGTATATATGCATATATATATAAATAGATATGTATATATTTATGTGCATATATATATACACAGTGTGTATTGTTGAGCTTTGAGGAATAACTTCAATTAGAATATACACTGTCAAGAGGAAAGACAATCTGCACACAGAAAAAATACCACGTGTAGAGAAGATCTACTGGTGGTGACAAGAGAAGTAGACAAAATTCTACAAAAGAAATGGGGAAAAAAAAATTCAATTGCCAATCTCATCTCTGCCTAATAATCTGTTCAACCAAGGATTTCCAAGTACTATGTTGCCTTAGGCAACAAAAATAACAAAGTGGTTTACCTGGAAAATACAATATGTAAACGTTCAATAGTCGTCTTATACAGCTGGACAAGTCTGAACAGCTGAATGTTTCTAAATACACCAATCCCAGAGCAGTCACTGTCACTGTGACTAATTTGCTAGAAATGGCTGGAGAAACATTCCTTGGGGATCCACAAAAATAGCCACAGCATGGCTATGAGACAGCTCTGGGAGCTCCATGGCCCAACCATTGTGCTCAGGAGGGCCTGCAGGGTGAGTGTTTAAAGCCACACGGCACCTGATGAGCTCGTCCTTCCCTCTCTGCAGGCTGAGCAGAGCTTGCACCCTGGCAGCAGGTTTGGCTGTGGTGTGTGGCCTTGCCACCTGTTTTCTGACTCCCAGGAAGGATAGGATGCTGTACTGTGAGGCTACAACCCCGGAAAAGTCTCCTCTGAGCTCTGCATCCCTGCACGCCCCTGTGAGTAGGTGATCTCCCACCTCCATTAACTCCTGCATTTTACCAGGTTCCAGATGGCTGCAGCAAAAGGTGCATGGTCAGTAGGTCAAGGGAGGTGATCCTGTCTCTCTGCTCCGCACTGTGAGACCTCACCTGGAGTACTGCATCCAGATGTGGGGTCCTCAGCACAGGACAGACATGGACCTGTTGGGGTGTGTCCAGAGGAGGACCACAAAAACGATAGATGGAACACCTCCCTGCGAGGACAGGTTGAGAGAACCAGGACTGTGCAGCCTGGAGAGGAAAAGGCTCTGGGGAGAGAGGAAAGCAGCCGTCCAGTATCTAAAGGGGCTGTAAGAAATAAGGGACAGACCCTTCAGCAAGGAATGTGGACAAGGGGAAATTGCTTCAAACTAAAAGAGAGGAGATTTAGGTTGGATATAAGGAAGAAGTTGTTTACAACGGGGTGGTGAGGCACTGCACAGGGTGCCCAGAGAGCTGGTGGTGCCCATCCCTGCAGATGGGGTCAGGGCACGGGGCTGTGAGCACTGCTGGAGCTGTGGGTGTCCCTGTGCACTGCAGGCAGTGGGAACAGACGGCTTTCGGGGGTCCTTTCCAACCCCAACCGTTCTGTGATTTCACATGCTTCCTCCCGCCGATGCTGAGCGTCCCCAAGCACTGACGCTGCCTCACTCCTCGTCCATCCCATAGCGGCCAAAGGAACACACCCGCAGCCACGCACAGCCCGACGGACACCAGCACTACGCCCCGAGCAGCCACGGCGCGCCCCGCAGCGCGGCCTCC
>JAOWBP010004343.1:7669708-7680354 GCA_028571105.1 Tragopan temminckii | reverse complement strand
TGCACTGTACTTCTTATCTGACAACATGAAATAACTTCAGCACTATCCCTGAAAATCTCTAGCAAGCTCCTTGTAGTCAAGAGGCCACGAGACAGTAAGAGCAAACTTTTAATAGAACAAAGACATAAAGCATAATAATTTTTCTGAGTAGTTTTGAAGCTTTTATGACGTTATTAACAAATAACTCTTATACGTATATATATGTACTGTTAGATGTCATTGCATGCATAATTACTGGGGAAAAAAAGCCAACTACAACACTTGCCCCCCTTTAGAATATGTGCTTACATGGCCTTTTTGTGCAGAAGGTCAAACTCCATATAAGCAGCTACAGGGAGTGCAACTTTAATACAGTTACACATGCAGCTGAGATGCAAGACCCATCACTCTGCTGTGAATACACTGTCCTGGTAAATAAGTATGCTCTAGTGCCACTCTCTGTAGTTCAACCACTACTAAGTTTCGTAACACAACAGTCACTCAGTAGCAGTGTTTCTTTTCCACTCTGTTCCCACATATTCTGAACTACGTAATATTTGGGAGTCAGAATAATTAAATCAGAAATTCGGTTTACTGGTTCAAAAAGACAGGCAAAACATTTCTCCTTGCAACTCCATCAAGGTCAGAAAGAACATCTTGCAATTGCTCATTACTAATGAATTAATAACAACTTTTTCTGTGAAAACGTATCAAGCTCCCTGTTTTGATATTTCATGTGAGTAAATAGCCCCAAAGCATAGAAAACAGATGGCTTTGGACACAAGAGATGACACATGAATGCAGACAGAGTAATTCCTGATCTTTTCACTACTTAAACACATGTAAGTTTCACCTTTTCCTGGGAATGTTGCATGACACTTACAGAAAGGTAAGGTAAACTTCACACAGCCTTTGGGAAAGGTGAGTTATCTTTTAAAGGCTATTCAAAGATTGGGCTCAAAATAATTTTATAGAGAAAGCAAAACAAAACAATAACAACAAAAGACAGTAACCCCAAACTCTTTAAACAGCACTTGATGCCAACTGCTTTTATGAATGAAAGTTAGAATTTCTAATATTACTAACATTCAGTCTAGTAGGTAGCTACTACATGCTGTAGCATGTGAATATTTAAGTTATTATGTCAGAGAAAAACATTTAAAAGATTTAGAAGTCCCCACTACACTAAGTTAAGGCTCACCTGCTGCACAACTTCAGGAGGGAGTTCTGATTTCCACTGCTTAAGCTGTCGAGATGCAAAAGAGTGCAGGGCGTAAGAAATGGTGCCGTATTCTATCCACAGGGAGAGATTAGAGCTGTCGATCTCGAGGGCTCGCTTGAAGCAATTCAAGACAGGAGTAGAGTGCTTCCAGATTGGGCCATCACTTTTCAGTTCATTGGAGTTCAACTTGTCCTGAATACGACTTGCTCGAGCCAGAGCCATGCCTGCCCATGAATCAAACCTAGGCAAGCAAGAAAATAACGTATCAACAACCTCCCTCACACACACTACACTGAATGGCAAAGACATAACAGCCAGCAGCCATGAAGATATTTTGAGCTGTTGGACTGAACTGTGAACAGCTTTTATCATCACAATTATTTCCAACATAAATATCACAAAGAACAAATTCCTATGGAGAAATTTCAATAATTAAGAAAGATTGCTTTCTGAAGTAAACATTCAGTAACCAGCCCGGCATTTATTATATTACTGACAACTGTCAAAATAGATTCCCTATCACATAACTTTAAATTAACATCTGACGTTAACGGTTCTGGAATTTTTATTTTTTTTCCACACGATTCTAACATCAAAGGAATAATCACAACATTCTCACAATTCTGCTTATTAATTTCTTGCTAATTTGAAAGCTCATTTTTGGGTCAAAAGACCTCAAAAGAGACATTCCTGGGGGGAATGGAAAGGGAACCATAATACAGACATCTTAAGAAATAGTATCTAAAATGACCAGGGCAAGAATAGTATGCTACCACACAAAGCATCTTATTCTGAACAATGAAAAGTCACAGAATAAAGTCAAAATGTACTCTCATTTATTTGTGACATCTACAAAACTCCAGAGAAATGCGTTGGATTTTTTGTTTTGTAATTTATCACATTTCAAGCTAAAGTTCCAGCAATCTCCTAACCAGTTCCCAGACCAGAAGATTCAACACCATTAAGCTATGTCTATTTCCCCTATAGACTTCACACGTAAAATTGCTCTGTACCCTCACCTTCCCTCTTGTCTCTGTTACCTGACAGAACTTAGAAACAATCGTCTTAAGTAATTTAAACTGGAGTTTTTGTCGTTTAAATTGGTCTGCAATGGGAACTGAAATGATAGCTGACATCCCATAGGCAAGCCCTAAAATTTAATCAATTTTTAACGTGAAATTGCTTAATCTTGGTAGTATTTCAGTAAGTCTGATGCTACTAAGAAACAGATTTAGTTTAAACATCACCTAAATACCACACTTAAGCATGATAAATAAAAGAAGTCAACAGAGTGCAGGGTTGTTTGCTTTTAACTCCTGAAACAAAAACAAAGTTTCTTTTTCATGCTTTCTTAATACTGAAATAAATGAAAAGAATGAATATCATGCAGTAGGATTCAACAATACCGACCTGTTTGGGCAAATGCAGATGTCATGCATGTAAAATTTGATGGCCTTGGACTGTTCTTTATTCTTGAAGTGGTAGTCTGCCAGAAGGTAATACAACTCAGTCACCACTGGTGGAGAATAGTCTGCACCATCTGGGAGAGATGGCGCCTGGAGATAATAAATTAATAATACAGATTAATAAAATGTACATATTAAATGATCTGAACTCTTGCTTCTTCCTTACAGTGAAAGTAGTCTTTCCATCAGAGTATGAAGGTGTTGAATATAAAAACAGTGAAAATATTCCACAGATTTACAGAGCACTTAGAACATGTCACATTGACTCCATTTAACCAATATTAAATTTCAAGACCAGAAGCTTTGGTGGTGTCATTCTTATTTCATTTAAACGCAATTATCTAAGTAAATCCAGTATTATTTAATAAATAATTCCCTTAGCTATCTGAAAATCAACACAAAAATAACACTACAGTAATTTAATCTTGTTTTTATAGCAACTCATTATACCTTGCTGCATGTTCCTTCGATATAGGCAGACACAGTATCTAGGCTCAGCATAGGTTTGTCTGTTCGAGGAACAATTGTTGCAGTCTTCTTTAAAAGGTTGGCCAAGTCAGCAGAAACGGTGCTGGTTTTGTAACTGTCAAATTCTGGAAGAGTTTTAGGCTTAAAATATTCAAACATGAACAAGGCATCTTCCCACGTGAGATCCACCTGAAGAGGGAGGCAGATGGGAGGGGAGGAATTATCTCAAATTTCAAAATCGTTGTCTACTTAAAGTGAGCTTATATGACTTTTCCAGTTACCAAACAGTAAGTGTTACTCTAGAAGGACTCAAATTATGACTCCCCTGCGGCAGGGAGTTGGAACTAGATATCTTTAAGGTTCCCTCCAGCCTAAACCATTCTATGATTTTATGATTAAACCTCTCAACAATTAAATCACTACTAATACCTGCTGCTCACAAATACAGCATACTGCTTCACCAATTAAAGGACTAACATTTATTTGCAACTTAGTGTATGCCACTGAAAAATAAAGTCACTCTACTTGCTTAGACAAACTATTATTTTTATTAATACAGTTCTCTCCTGTTAGGCCAAGTTTTTTCCTTTTACTGTTCAACTTATTCCTTACAGTAAATTTTGCTTTTGTACATGAAGCTGTACTACTAAAAACTCCATTTTCTTTTTAACAACTTCAATGAGAACGCTTTCAAACAGAGATGTAAAAATGTAACTTTTATTTCTAATTTTATGCTCACTTACATTTGATAACTATAAATTCATCTGGAGGTTTATAAGCAAAAAATCAGTGTTTCAGGCAGAGGATTGATATCTCAATTTTTCTGTCCCTTCTTTAAGTTTATAACCCTTTTCATGTGGCACTCAGTAGTTTTTCTTCTCTCAAATTCAACTGAATCTCACATATTTCTGATAAACAGCTAATAGATATTCACCATCGTGGATTTCACAAAATAAGTTGTATTTTTAACGGTACCACTTTTCATAAACTGCAAGGTTGGCTGCTAAAGTTTTTCTTCTGATAAGCTGACATTTTCATTTTCCTCTCTACACTTCTCAACCTCAAACTTCTCCTTCTCTGTTGAAAACAGGAAAGTCATGGCTCAATAAAAATCAGTTTGTCAATACTTTCAAAACAGCAAGTTACTGTGAGACTACACTACCATTTCATTTCAAACATGACTCTTTGTATTCAAAAAAACTTTTTTTTTAAAGAAAAGTTTGTTTTCTACAATATGCAAAATACATAAGTTTTAAGAGGGGAAAGTAAAAATAATAATAAATTTATATACACACACATACACTATATATATACACACACACACATATATATACACACACGCGCACACACACACACACACACAAACACAATATAAAATTTTTTCTGTAAGTATCTTAAGGTACATTAACACCAAACAAGGCTGCATCTTCCAGTACCACAGAAAGTTTCACTGATATTAAGCAATACATAACTTACCTGCTGCACTGAATGTTCTTCTAGGTACCTTGCTTTGCTTTTTTTGCTAGGAAAACCATATAAACAATAAAAACATTGCTCCAAAGCTGTTTCCAGCTCTTCTTTGTATGGGTGAGTATCTTCAGAAGTGGATGCTGCAAGTTCTTTTTCTAGTACCTGCACCTACAACATCACAAGTATCAATGAAAATGTCATCTAAGATCTGAAGCTTGTATTAAGTTACCTAGTTGTCTGGAGTTATGTGCTGAAAACAGCATAAGAAACCACCCATTTCTCCCAAACCACAACCAAATATTCCCCATATTTCTACAATCTAGTCTCACACAAGTAATTTAAATGGCACTGTAACTGTGAGAAAAGTGCTTTCACTATTTTCTACATTAATTCTTGAACTCTATTTTCAGTCAAGAAAATTAGCTATCAACTTAATGTTTCAGACTTAATTAAGATTGTTCAGTTTCCCATTACACATCAAGTTGCTTTGGTGAATATGAGCACTACAGTTTGTCAATGCTGTGAATAAGCCAGGCTACCACAAGGAGAAGGCTCCAATGCACAAACATCAGTATCTTCTGCACGAAATTTTGCAGTCAAAAATTGAAAACGTAAGATGTTCCATCCATTTGCAATCCCTAGAAGAGATCTTACTACTTCTATAGTACTTCTAGAAGAGGTTTTTTTTGTATGGTTGGATTTGGGGTTTTTTTGAGCCAAAACCCTGAGAAATAAGAGTAGTGCATTAGAGCAAGGATAATTCTTAGAAGGCACTTCAATGAGATTTTGAGCATCAGCGATCACCTTCAAGTCACAGCAGTCTCCTTATTTCCACTACTTTCCCTGTAAGGACTTGTGAGCAGCTTTTGAAATTTAAGAAAGCGTAGATAAGTAAGTTGAAAGGAAGATGCAAAGCCCACAGGACACTGTAACAAAAGCCTGATACTCCTGCTGCTGCAAACAAAATCGCATCTAACACCCGTAACAGAATTATCACTTGAAGAGGGTCCAAAACAACCTCCTGCATTCTTATTTGCCTTTTAGCAGTACCCCAGAATAATTTTTAGTAACAAAGGAACTAACTGTGTATTAATATATCTTCTTGCATATCTTCTTCACTTATATGTAATAAAATGTTTTTCAGCACATTACAGAAGATGAATATCAATCTATAAAACACATTCCTAATTAGCATTCTTGAAGCTGCCACTCTCTTCAAATAACTTGTCCCATTCTATTTTTCCCTTTCTTTACCCTTCCAAAACCCTCTTGTTTTTGAAAGCTGAATATCTGTGCTAAATAATGCTATTTCATATTTTAGTTTAAAAAGCAGGCAGCTCTGAGACTGAAAAATGAAGATCTCATTCAATGTACTTGATAACATTAGCAAAGATCCAATGGTAAATGTATTTGCAGCTCTCAATTATCTGTAGTTTGTCCAGGCTCACAGGGTATGCATCAGATGGACCAAGCTGTGGACACAGGCACACCGTACAGACAATTTAGATTCAGCACTTGGAGCACTGCAGCTGCACAGCACTTAGGGCAAGCCTGAGTCTGGAAATAGGTTATCTATTTTCATGAAGCACAGTGCCTGAGCTAAGAAGCCCACTGGACCCAAAGGCAGATCCATGCACAGGCAGCTCAGGTGTAACAGTATTATGCTCTTAATACCAGGAAGATGAGCAGAGAAGGCTGCAGAGATAAGCTAACAGCACCACACTGAACTAGCCTCAGCTCCAACACTGTTCATTAGCTCCAGCCCTGCCGGGGAGATCTGACTCTGCAGAACCCCTCAGGCTCTCCACACCACCCTTCCCGGCTGTCTAAATTATTGGCCTGGCCGTGCTGCTGCTCAGACACAAAGGCAGATGGAGTCTGGCACTGAGCTGCAGTTAATAAGCTCCAGGGAGTGCCAAGAAGGGAAATGAAGAGATTCCCGAGTGGCTCTATGCAGAACTAATCACCATTTTCTTGTGGCTGAAGGTAATAAGCCTCAACGAAGTCGAGCTGAGTCTGTAAAGCACCACTGAAATATCCCTGTAGAGCACTGCCCACTGAACACCACAGTATTGTATTATTTGGGTTCTGCCAACAGCCAGGGTAACCCAGGCTGTCAGTACTCTGGGCAGCAAAAAGCTGACTGCAATTCAATTTCTAAGCCAAGGGAAAAAGGAAATAGCAATATGTTTAGAAATATCCTACTTCAACCATGGGGAATTTCTCCAGGAATCATCTTGAAAAGGTCAGCAGAGGGTGGGTAACTCCTTTCATCTAATAATGCTGCTGCCCAGACACACACACTGCTGGAGCACATTAGATTTTATAACACACTCATCTGAACAACAGAGCAAAGAACAGCCTTGAGACACAGGGAGAAGGACTGAAGTAGTTCTTCATTATCATCTTTGTTCTATAGATCAGCTCTGTAAATATAAGCTGAAGATATATTTAGCTCGTAACACAAGAACAACAGAAGTACTACCTGTTTCAGTCTGCAGTATAAAACCAAAGCAGGTATAATCAAAATGTCCAAATTTAGCAACAGCAGAACAGTCACAAACATCACAGCTCCAGGACCAAATCCAGGTAACAACACACAGTCTGTGAGGGATCAACAACATTCCAGATGCCTAACTGGGGACAGATCATGTCCTACAACTCTTTACTCTTACAGTTTAGAAGAAATAAATAACTAAGTTTAACTGCAAAATTCAAAACTGAATTTTCATTTAAAGACTCTCTAAAATACTAGATAATATTTACCTATAATGGAAACCACACAACCTTTAAGTAACACTTGGCAAATTCTGTTCTGGGAACAGAGCAGCTATACATCTAGTCAAAAACTTTTTTAGAATCACTAAGATGAAAGTGGAATCCCATTAGATTACACATTTGCAGATGTTACCCCACAGTTTTTTCAGTTTGTGAATGATGTACAGTGCTATCAGATTGTTTGTCATTCTTCCTTCTCCTTCAAATTCTAGGAGGAGAATAAAATAGCAGTGCAGGAAGCAAAACAGGAGAAGTGGAAGATAGCAGTTATTCCTCTTAGTGAGAAGACCAAAGAAGAATGGGAATTATGACAGGAAATAATCTGCTCAAGTTTATTTTCAGTTTTATACCAACACTCAAGAGTACATTCTTATTACTTGCCAGATTTTAGAGAATTGACTTCCAAATGAATAATTAACTTTTTTTATTCTAACACCTAGGTATGCTGCCATTTTTCTTTGTTATTCTTTAACAAAGTTCTCACAATTAAGACTTTTGAATATCACTTTGCTTACTGAACACAAGTGAGCATGATTCTTGACCTGCCTTTTTGTTAAGAAATCACACTGACACATACTTCTACAAGACTAAGTACTCAGTAAAATCACTTAAGGGTTCTCCAGGCATGGCAGACCATTTACTAGCTTTCATCTAAGATGTCTGTATAGTACAAAAGTGGTTACCCAAAGCCAGCTCCTGTCTGACAAGAAGTCCTGTTTAGAAAGGATAACAAAGGAAAGGGGAGTGGAAAAAGCAGACCTTCACTATTCAGACTTAGCTGACTCAAAGGCTGATGTGCTTTGCAGAAGTGGATTCATTTTAACATGAAGACATTACCCATGTAATAATCTAATAAACTGTTTTGAGATGGGTATTGGCCATATAAATTTCAGAGGGTTTTTTTTTTCTCCCCATATTCTGTAAATGCTAACACTTACATAGAACTTGAGAAGAGCACCATCTGAGTTGCAGCACCAGGATCTTCTTCCCAAATACTCATGAGCAGTGTTCAGCAGCATAAGTGAAGAAGGCAGCATAGGAGTATCAGGATTCACTGGAAGAAAGTAGTTGGCAAATGTTTTAGTAGTACAGAACTGAGTTAACTTCAACCACCCACTTCATCTGCACTTCATCTGCACTTCATCTGCAAAAAAAACAAAGGTTGTCTCTGGGGTAAGAATGTCATATTTGCATATCCATCTACTCCCTTCAGTCAGCAGATGAGATGACAAACATAAGCAATTTTTATTTATATTCCATAGTAAGATGGAAAGAAGTTCAGCTCCAACATGCAGAAGTGAATTAAAAAAAATTACCTCCTTCTCCCTGGTTCTGCTGCTGCTGGCAGCAAAGGGATCGAAAAGCATCTTCTTCATGCTGGATGATCCTGTGTAGGATGATCCATGGAAGAACTGAGGAGACATATGGTTCTTTGGGTTCTTCTTGGACTGCCATGCTGCAGTCTATGATCTAAGAAAGAAACAGGTGTTACACACACAAAAAGATACAGATTAAGAGTCAGGAGTGAATCTTTAATGAACAACCCAAAGCTAATAATGCATTCTACCCTATAGGAATAATCCTCAATTAAGCTTCAGCTTCTCACAATGAATAGGAGTAGGAAGTACTACAAGTAAGATCAGCTGGCATGGGAAAGGGTAGAATATAATTCCTCAACCACAACGTTTTTCTCTTGCATTTTCCAACCAGTTATCTCTCTGTTAATAACGCATTCAGACTTTTCAAAGTGAATAAATGTACAGAAGAAAATACAACAACTAGAAAGCACAACAACTGGAAAAGACCAGTCAGAATCATTAACAGACATGATACAGATAATTTAAGTGAGTAAGAATGACTAACCTGAACAAAGTTACAAAATGCACTCAGCCAGCTAAGTAAGTCTGCACATTGTCACCATTACAGAGCATAGGAAGAGTTTTGTTCCTTTGGTTACTTTACTACCACTCTTTAATTACTTCAGGCAGCTCTAAATTTGAAGGTACCTACTGTTCCCGATTCTAGAACAGGTGCACTTAGTGCCTCTCTAATATACTGACTTGAAAATTAAAACAACAGTGTTCCTTTTTCCCTCTGCGCCAGCAAAACTGTAACCCAAAATATCACTGTGAACAGGTGGCAGTACAGCCAGCAGCTGTACTCATGTCTGAAGGTCAATGCACAGTGACTCTTTTCAAGCACCAGTGAACAGGTTACCTGAATCAGGTTGGTTGTTAATCGAACGAGGCTTGATGTTACAGAAGATTCTTTCAGGATGCTGTTGTCTGATGATAATGAACTATCTATTCCTATAAGCAGCTGTGTTACTGTAGCAACCCATTCTTCTTTAGCAGAGGCTGCCGTCATATTCATCATCTGCTGACTTGCTTCATTCAAGGCAACTTCTGAGCATTCAAAGCATTGCTTGTAATCTTTCAGCTTGAGCAAAGAGTCCTAGAGAATGTAAACATGAAAAAAATAAGGATAAAGGGTATATTCTTAAAAAAAAATATATGAATACAGCAGAAGGCTGTACACACTATACAGATAAGATAGTTTGTTAAACTTAGTTGAAGTAAACACCTTTACATACGACATTAAAAGACAACAGGAGGTGTCCAGATCTTAGATAACAAATATACAAGTAGAATATAAATTTCAGAAAATCATTACTGAATTTCTACTTGAATAAGAAAGGCATGAAATACACACTGTCAAGAACATGATACCTACAGGTTTAATAAATTCTAACCACATGCAGCTTATATTCTTGTGCTACCATTTAATGATTCCACAAACGTCAAAACAGCAACTACAAGGCCAGTATTACAGCAACACCCTCTTGCTTCTTTATATTCAAGTTTAGGTAAAAGAGATTGCAAAGAGGCTGTCAGATTTGGCTCATTCCAGCTAAAACAGCATCAGTCTTGCTTGTGATTATTTTTTCCCCAAGTAGAAAACCTGACTTCTCTAACCACTCCCACAGCTGAGGTAATTTGTACACATTTTCAATATTATGCGGACTAAGATGCAGCTGTTATACTGGATCTATCTACCAACACTTTGTCATTCATGCAGGACAGGTACACTACACCATGAAATCATTCATATGCTACGTAGCTTTTTTGAAGTTTTGGGTTCAGAATGGCTGTAAATCACCAACAAACCTGTAGGAGAAGCAGCTGCGCCGGTCTCTCTGGTATGGATGTTACAAATTCCAGATGTTTGACTCTTCCACTAAAGCATAATGTTGGGCGGAGCAG
>JAOWBP010004343.1:7640827-7656172 GCA_028571105.1 Tragopan temminckii | reverse complement strand
GGAACACTTCTGTCCTCCCTCAGAAGCAAAAGGAGTATCTCAAAAAGGACCATCTCAAAAAGGACCACACAGCCAGGGCGACTTGGCAAATAGGGACACTATCTCTGTCTAACCCTCTCTGCCACGCGGGGCCATGGGCTGCTCGCTGACAGCACAGCTCCTCCAGGAGAGGGGACCACAGCAGTAACAAAGGTCAAACTGCTCTGACAATGGAAGTGACATTGAGGCAGATCCCTGAGCCCACAGGAAGATGGCACTGAGCAGCCAGGAGGCACCCAGCACTGCATCAGGGAGCAGTGCAGCATGTGGCTCGGTGCCTGGGGTGTTCATTATTTTAAAGTATGTGGCTGATGAATGACACAAGACTGGTCAGAAGCATCTATAGGCAAAGCTTTCGTAGCACAGCAACAACAGCTATAAATTATATTCTTCGCGGGTGGCTGGGGGTGGAAGAAGTAGTTTGCAGTGAAAGATTTCTTTCCCTTCAAAAGAAAGAGGCTGGAGTGTCAAAGCCAGCACTGCTATTCCTGGCAAGCACAGGCCTTTGGAGACCCCTGGAGCAGCCCTGAATTCTGTGAACAGTGTCCCTCCACCACCAGCAGAAAGAAAAGTGTTTCACTAACCTCGAATCTAGGGAAGATGGGATAGGGGTGGGCAGAGGGACACAGACACAACACAGAGCCTTGCTGCTGGTTCTTGTGCAGAAGACAAGCTCTTCCCTGCCTGCATGATCCACAGCCACATGTACCACTGCATGTTTTACTGTCACATGCTCCTGGAAAAGAAGGCAAGACTTTAGTTTGACTATACTACGTGATGAACCTGCTCAAGGGGTCACTGGAATTGCTTTTTTGGTTCATCCTTGCAGAAATCCCCTACAGCTTTTTGGCCTGGCTTACTGAAACTCCTCAGCCCCTATCTCCTTGCACACATGTCCTGGGAAGAAGGGATTTTGGAAACTGCCAAATGCAAGCACCTGGGACAGAGGTCGACAGCTCTTTCACTGCTGCTCTCACAGTTTCTGTGGTTTCCTGTTCCTGCTTGAGAAAAAGCACTGCAGAACACACAGATTGAGCCAGACGTGCCCTGACACAGCTGGGACTGCTAGCAGTGTAGCTGCTGCTTGTAAAGTACCATGAGGGTTGTTGTGCAAGGAGACAAGGAAGTGAAGGCATCCCATGCCACCATCTGCAGCAATGCCTCTTCACCTTCTATAGACAAGGCTTCAAGGTTAACACCCCAGAACAAATTTGTTCTCATTTACAATTTTCTTTCAGTCTTTTCATTGGGAAGGCTCCTCCCTGCTCACCAGCAGGCATAGGGGAACAGTGGGTACTGGCTCCACTCTGCCATGGTCCCGTGGGCATGTCCCGAAGCCCCTTGTGTGTTGTAATCTGTGGAGAAGGCTGAGTAGCTCATTGCCCTGTACTGGCTGTGGGGTGGCACCATCCACTGCCCAAGGCCTTGCTCAGTGCCATAAGGACTGTACATGGGCGCTCGAGCTCCAGGTTTCCCCACTGAGTCCAGAGCCATGTTCACCACTCCAGTGTAGTCCTGGGGAGGGGGCAGAGGTGGGGGCAGTGGAGGCAGGTTGGTGAAGCCCTCCGGGAGCTGTTTGGAGTCGTGCTCGGGCACTGTGGCGAGATCCAAGGGGTGGCACCTCGCTCGGAAGTCGTTCAAGGCAGCGACGTCGCGGCTGGGGAGCTGCTGGCTGTCCCCAGCTTCGTGGAACCTGTTCCCCAAGGGCAGAGAGAGCAGCGAGTCAAACCCACCGCAGCAGAAAACCACTGAAAACCCACACAGATCCCCGGGGAAAGGCGTGCTAAGAGCTTGCCCTCTTCCCCTGCCATTTCAAACATCCGCTTTCCATTCAAAACAAGCGCGCCTTACAAAGACAACCTAGCTCTTCGTATTCCCTGTGAGTGCCTCGTACCTAGAAGACTTGGCCTGGGGTGGGAATTTACTATCTGTCAGCTATTTCACACTCATTTATCATGTGAAGATGCTTGCAGGAAAGCCAGGTGAGCCATCCTGTACTCCAGTGGAATTACACACATATTGAAAAGGGTTCTCCACTTTCACATGTTGGCTTATGGCACATTAACTCTCCCTTACCTACAGCTTTGTCTCACTGTAAAAATGGATTTTAGTCCAAGTCCTGCTGTCACTCATTCAGAAAAATTTAGTGCCAAAAGGAAAGCCCACTCACTACAACCCAGGGAGGAAGGAAAAATCACTGGAGTCCTCCACTCCTCTGAAGGACAGGCAAGTTCTGTGCTACGTAGAGTTGGGTAGGAAAGCATTTCAGCACAGGGAAATAAAGAGCACTACTAAGACATGAATACGCTCAGAATGCACGTAAAACAGAAAGGCTTTGTTACAGAGACATCTCCACACTGATCTAGCACCTATCACACAAGTATGGCATCAACAGGAAAACAGCCTTCTCACTCACACTGGCTGTTTTCCTTAGGAAATAACCTATAAAAGAGAAGGAATCTCATCAGTTAAAGGGTGGCTTTGTGACAAGAGCACCAGGAGACAGGACTCACCGGTATGTCTGGTAGGATGGTGTAGGCACTTGCTGCTCCCTGGCTGGACCCTCCCTCTGTTCAGCTGGCACTGGTGATGCTGCAGGAAAGGCATGGCTGCTGTTCTGCTCTGAGATCCAGAAGGGGTATCCACTGCTGACCACGATGGGGTTACTCTCTTCCTTCACATCCACATTCTCATCTTTCTCAAAATCTGACTCACAGTAGGGAAAGAAAGAACAGAAAAAAGTGAGAATGGGGAAGAGAGAGTTGGAGCTCACAACGTTCTATTAGCAGCTGAATTACTGCAGGATGGGGGAAGGAAACACACCATTACCTCTTCTGCAGCCACACTGCCTTAAAGGACTTAAAGAACTAGCCCTTTGCTGCTTTTTTCTGCTTTTATATTGTGGCTTTCAGTTCTGCCCCATTCCCTCACCCTAGCAAGGAATTATCAAGCTTAAAAATAACCTAACAGAAAGAGTAAAGATTATTTTTAAATGGTATCAGTTCCCCTATCTGCATCACAACCCAGCTGCACAAGCACCGGGGTTGGCACAACTGCACAGACGAGAACCAAGGCAGATGGGCAGAAGAAAGCCATGGGTGACACTGCAAGATGGTGTCACTGTCGAAGAGAAAACATTACGAGAGCACAGCCCTCAACCACATGCCGTCACAATGCAAGGCTGGAGTGGCAGAGCTGGGGGGGAGTCACTAATGACAAGAGATGTGAGCAGGCTCCTGTGGACCATATGCAGAGACTTAATAATCCTCAGACAGACAAACTGAATGCACGTGTGGAGACTGCAGGCAGAAATTAAGAGAAGCAAAGGCCTCACAAAGGGTTCCCAGTCATCATTTGTTGGCTCATTCTCCTAAAAGCTGTCTCCCTGAATTAGGGAGTCAGCACCACTTTCCAGCTTTGCAAAGATGTATGCAGCAGCCTTTAGGGACTCTGCCCCAACCACTCTCCCCAGTGAGGAACAGCAGAAGTATGTCACTGCCTCTTATTCCCCCTGTGGCTTAGGCACAGTTTGTGACTGACTCTGGGTTTGTTCTTGTTGAAATTACCACGTTCCTCAGCACCAGACTCCTTTTCCTCTGGCAGCTTTCTTTTCTGGCCCTTGGCTGGACTTGGCTTCTGGGATTTGGCTCGTCCTTCCCTGGGAAAGAAACAGTGCACAGGGCTAGGTCGTAATTTAGCTTTCTACCTAAATAAGTATGCAAGGGATGCAGGACAAAGGCCTGGGAAGACAAAAGGTGGGATGAACCGCTCTGATGTTCTGCATGTTACACCCCCTTGCAAAGCAACACTGGCAGGTCCACAGGGAATGTGTGCCAGAGTGGAATTATGGAGTTAACCAATGCTGCATGTGCTTCCAGGACAGCCCTCACCCCACAGAATACTGGGGATAACTTGGTAAGGGGGTTGCTGTTCCTTTCTTGCTTGTACAAAAGTCAAAAACAGCATGGAAATCTCAGCACTGGAGCTTTCAGCACAGTTTGTAAGCGTACTCCAAAGCTGGATGCACATTCTGTACATACAGGCATACGTATAGTGGGCATTTTGCTTGAAAGCAGCCTTTTTCCTAAGTGGACAATAACACTAAGCTTAGTCAGAAACAGTCCTGTTATGAGGAGAAAGAACATCCCTGACATTTTCAAAAAGAATCACTTCTGGCTTTTTTCATCAGGAAATAAGATTTTGTTTTCACGCACGCAAAACAAAATCTCAGATATTTTTATACCATTTTCTGGTTGGAAATCTCTCCATTACCAGTCTATGGGTTTCCTTCAGGGTTATTTCTTTCAGCCTTAATTAGTGGCTGCCCTCAGAGCAGACAGATTATCTCACCGGCATTGGCATCCAACCTCCATCTCACAGACAAAATTTCCTGTCGGTAGAGACACCTTTCCACACAAGAGGAAAGGAGATGTGAGAGCCTTCCAACGTCAAAATCAAGCTGATCTCACAGGGACAGAAGGATCTCCTGTGGACTCTCTTTATCACTGCTATTAATGTATCAGATTGCAGTCTAGACCCAATTTGCAATGGAATGCAGGTCTCAAATCTGTCACATCTCTCATATTTCTGCAGGAAATTCTGTGTTTCCTCCCATTCCCCAAGTCTCTGAGGAAGCTGCTACACAGCATCACTCCCATATACAAATAAATGCAATGTGCAAAGCAAAATGCTCTGCAGAGCTAGCTGCTCTATTCTGCTCAATGGAGTTGGATATAATTCAGATAAACTCACGTTATACATAAGCTGAGATGAAAAAACAGTTTACCTTCGAGTGTTCTTCCCATGCTCCCGGAAACCTTTAGCAAATGGATTGTTGTCAATCTTCAGCTTTGTGATCTTAAAATAAAGGACCAGGATTCAGTTCTGGTTGGGATCTTTATTATTTCAAGATCTTCATCTTGGTATTTACTATAACAGCTTTTCCAGGGGGCTGGGGGATGCCCTTGGCACAGTATCTGAGCTCTCCCAGCAGCTCCTTCTATGACTGAGTTGCAGAGAGAAATGACTTTCCCGGGGTCAGTGTGGATTTGGGTGGGATTCACGTAACTAGAGACATATAAAGGATGAATACCTAATATCTGGACTTTTGTCTGTACTTTTTACTACCTTTGGGGTTCTGTTAGTCACTGACAGTGCACTTAATGCAATTAACATGCACAATTCATGTCATCCTTGACTAGATGTTTTCTGCAAGAACCGTATTTTGCCTATTTTTCTTCCTTTATCCATCAGACACCCAAGTTAATTTGCTCTGGAGGAGACACCTTCCTATGCAGGATTTCTAAGGACAAAGTATTTAGCAATGCTTTGGACTCACACACTACCTGCTCATTCTGGTAGGCAGTAACAGAAGTGAAGACAGTCTCAGGGAAGCTGAAGACTTGGAAGATGCTCCAGCGAACACTGAAGAGGTCATCTGCCTGCACAATGTGGAAGCGAGGCTTGTAACGGTGCATGGAGTGGAGGATGATCTGGCACAGAGACAAAGGCAGAGGTTTCCATGTGCAGCTGCTGCTAACACGCTGAGCAAAGTTCTCTGTGGAGACCCCCAGGACTTCCCTTTCAAACCAGGGATGCCTGCCTGAGACTGGTGCCTCCACTGTGCCATTATACGGACAGCACAGGCTAGCACCTTCCCTAGCAGGCAGGCAAGAGGGCTGGACTGAGGAAGGAAGAGAGGGCACTTGGATATCTTTTTAATTTCCACGTGATCTAATGTTTCACACTTATTTCACTTTACACCTATCTGCAATGAATTCCAAGAAAGGGTGGCACAAAGGCCAGCAACAACCTACATGCCCATGTTGATCCAGAGTGTTGTTGGTGAGCTTCAGTTTCTGGAAAGAGACAGGTTCCTTCATCCAGTGGCTGCCAGGAGCTGGGGAATCTGGATGGACATAGGTGCGACAAGGGAGCTGGGGCTCTGCTTTTCCAGCAACTTCCCACTGATCTTTATTCCACTGTGAAGAGAAAGATGGAAATCTAGAGCTTAAAAAAATGACTTATTTAAAATAGCCCTAGCAACTCTGCTTCTCTGTCTGATGTGGAGGATTCCTCTGAGGCATGCAATTCTGACAAGCAGCAGATTATCTCTTATGAGCCATGATTGTGTTACCAAAACAGCTTCAAGTTTGGGCCTCATTTTTCCTCCCTTTCTCCCAGGGGCCATCAGAGAAGTCTGACATTAATCATGATCAAAAACTGTACCAGTTACAACGGAGATCAGTTACCTTTCCAGCTGCTCCCCAAGCAAAAGTGACAAATAGCTCCAGAGAGCAGAAAATCCACCAATTACTTCTGAACTTTGTCTAAAGACTATTTATTTATCAGCCTGGCCAGTGAAGCATAAAGATTAATCTATTTCAAACAAAAATGGAATTAAAGCATAACTTTTATCATCTAAAGTGCTTACCTTGTACCTGAAGTTGTCCACAGGCACAAAATCCACCAGCATGAGGTACTTGGCATAGGGGATTAAGCCAGAGACTTTGATTTTGCATTGTGGAAACATTCGTCTGAAGGAGAAATGAATGTAAGAATTTCTGTACTTAACAAATGCTGTTTAATGACCCACAGAAGCAGCAGGTCATGTTTACTCACTGCTGCGCAAAGTTCTGGTAGTGGTATTTGTACAGGCCAGCTACCAAAGGTTTTTACTATCTCACTGATGTATTGATTATCCAATCCTATGGGTTTAGGTGGAGTAGGCACTAACATGGCAGCAGTCTTTAATGGCCTGACATTGTTATTGCTTTTGTTCCTCCAATTCCTGCATTGCAGCAGTGGAAAACTTAAAGAAAATAAGTGGAATTTGCACGCAGCTGCTAGCTTCATGCAGCTACCACAGACCTGGAGCACAGATTAAAGCATTTTCTAGCGTGGGCTGTGCACACCTAGGAGCACATCTTGCTTTCCATTCCAGCATTCCCTACTGCCACTTTCATCTTCTGACTCTGCAGAAAAGCCTCAACACCTCCCTTCCTACCAACGGGATTACTTTAGCTCCCAGCAGCTTTGACATAATACATTACTATTTCATATTCTTTCACTGCAAGCTCCACAACATGACTCAGATTTAGAATAGCCTGCTTATCGTTATATGCCCTGTTTTCATCTGCAAATGCAGAATCAACACCAGGTATTGACTGCTCCTATGCTGCTGCCTGTGACCGAGGCAAAAGAAGCCCAGGGCACTTCCCAGAGCAACAGCACAGCAACAGGAAAAACATCAGTGTTAAGTACTGAGATAAGAGCAGAGGAGATTTCTCAGCACATCAGCCCCACGATGACCTTTTGCACTTTGCAGTTTGGATCTCCAGGACAGCCTGAAAATGCAACTCCTGTGCCAGAGGCAGGGAGATGCACACAACTGGCTACAAGTTTGAGGGTCACCAAGTGAGATAAGAGTGCTCCGAGTTTTGCAAACAGATTAGAAGGGTGTGGTGTGGGTAGCTGTCCTGGTCCCCTCACCTGCCGGATTTGGTGATGATCATCTCTGTCCCTATCTGATGAAACTTCATCCAGAGACCCATGTCCTCCAAAGTGACCGTGATGGAGCTCTGCGGGTAGGGCTCCAGGCTGGGGGAAGCAAGTGCTTCACATGGTGCTTTAATGTCTAGCAGGGAGAGAGAAAACAGGGACTTCAGATGGGCAGCAGGGCACCAGCACAGAACAGCTGCTCCTGCTCAGATCGGGCTCTGGGAAGCAGCACCCAAGTCAGCCTCCCCAGTTCCAGTACCCAAAGCTACCAAATTCCACACGTTGCTGTAACAGATGGGCTCTGGCCACATGCTCCTATGGGACTTGTCAGCCCCAAATCACCGCAGCGTACAGCACTGGTTTAGCTCAGGTAGGCGAATGTTGTGATTTCACCCAGGAAGGCTGCCAAGAACCTGTGCCACAATAATTCTCTTAAGGAAAATCCATTATCTTCCTTCCGAGGCTATTCTTATTGCTTAGAAGGCTCAAAAGGCATAAAGGCTTACTCAACAGGTTTGGCTTTAGCTGGTAAGTTCTTTTGTAAAGATTTGTGTGTTGTACAAACCCAACCTAATTCTTTTATCCTACAAGTCAGACAGGTGGGTAGCCACAATCCGCTTTTTCTTCTGTTCTGGTATGAGCAGGATTACACAAAACACTTCACCAAAAGAATAAAATGAAAGCTGAAAGGATTGGAAATATTTTAAGTGTAGCAGCAGGCAAGGGGAGAAAACAACAGACAGTTGGTTGGCAGCAGAGGTAAAAAATCACTGCAGAGGATTAAGAAGGGCTGGACAGGAGGTTCACATGTAAGAGGAGACAAGAAAGGGAGGAGACAGAGCTGAATACTCAAAAAAAAAAAAAAAAAAAAAAAAGAAAAGAAAAGAATGGTCTTAACCAGACTTGGAGATGGAGATCACCAGGATGCTCATGTGGAAGGTGCTCTCTTCAGCAGCACACAGCTACCAGCTTTCCTGGCCATGCATTATCAGCCACACTTGGCTATTTGTTAAAAACAGAAACTTCTCTGCCTATTAGCTTGGATTGAATTTTATTCAGAGCACATCAGAAATAAGGGATTTTATCTTTTTCTTTTTTCTTTTTTTTTTCCTCCTGGATAATACCTTTAAGAGAACAGACATGGAAAGAAGGCAACTATTTCCAGAGAAAACAGCTTCTTCCTGAAAGTGACACACGTCCACAAAAGCAACCTGATGTTAGCCTCCTCTATCAGGGATTAAGAAACATTTAAACATAATTCTGTCAATCTGTAAAGGTCTTTAGGCACTTTAAAAAAATACCCTTTACCGTTTTTTCTGCTTTGATCCGACATTAATGAACTGGCTAAGAAGTGACACCTAGTCTGCTCACTAAGATTAGCCTGTTAACATCTTCTTACTAAAGCTTCCCTCATATCCTCTTGCAAAGACATGAAAGTGCCACGAGACGATGCATTGGGTAGCTCAGCGCAGCGCACGTATCAAAAGGAGTTACAATAAAATCGGGCTGATTTCCCACAGGAGTCATCCAGTCACAGATACATGCCAACAGATTTTGATTAGCTCAACAGATGCTCACTCCTTCCCCCAAATGAATTTTACAATTAACATTTTTGTAAGCAAATTCCAACGCCATTAAATGAGCCTACAACAAGGCAGATCTCGGGGGTCCTCACTGAGAGACTTCCAAAGAAATCAAAAGGAATTACAGCAAAAGTTCTACACTGTATTAAAAATCAAAGGCAGATGTTATAATCTGGTTTCACCAATGAACCTGTATGAGCGGCGAGGACAAAGAGCCAGGCACACAATCAACACTGCAGCAAAGGCTTTAAAATGTTGCTAACGTCCTTCTTGTCACAGGTTTTGTGTGCCCTGTCTGAGGCTGAGAAACAGGATATGAACAGTTTGCATACAAAGGTATGAGCTTGCTAACAGAGGCACGCAGCTGCCACCAAAGTCACGTCAGTCGGCTTCAACGGGAGCCTGCAGCGACGGATGCGTTTGCAGGATGGACTTCAGATTTGCCTGGCAGAGCCAAAAGTTGGCCTGCAAGGTGCTCTGAATTCACTCCCAGTCGGTGCCAACTCAGCTAACCTCAGAGCCATGCCCAGATCCACAAAGATGCTGGAATTACAGCACAGAGGTCTGCAGTGAGGTGTCCAAGCACTGACCTGCATTCTTTAAGACCGTACTTCTGATGTTTCCCCTTCTATGTAGTTTAGTTTTTATTTTAAGGCTGGTTTGAGAGAGCTTTAAACATCTTCCAAGAATTTTAGTTCTAAGTTACCTTAAAACCAATCATTGCTGTTGCCATTCTTGCGGTAGCCCCGCGCGTAGCACGTTTTAAAACATACACTTTATGAGGTTGTAAGGGAAGACAGCTGCTACGATAAAGGCCAGCACTGAACATTAAGAGATCTTCACTCACACTGGTCTTTAAAGTCCTGAGACAAATAAGAGCAGTTTGTGCTTTGGTTTATGACTAGAATAGGTTGCATATATCTTTTTCCTATTTTGGTGATGGAAAGGAGAGGAAGGGAAATGAGAATAAATTGGGTGATGCTGAATTTGTCTCAGTGAAGAAGCCTAATGTGAACAGAATCCACAGGGAAGGAACACACAAATGTATATAAAGCTACTGGATATATTAATATTGCCAACGGCCAAGGAAACCTATATTCTCTGACCTTATAAATGCCAGAAACACCTCCACACTTTGGAGGACACCCTGTTTCCCAGAACACAAAGATTTTTGGCTCTAACAGAAGGACTGTGTTTCTACTAGTGCTGCAGCTTCACATCTCGAAGGCACGCAGTCCTATTTCTGCTGCGTAGGGTCGTACACCAAAAATGACTCCATAAGAACATGAGGTAACTTCTGAAACAGCTGGAATCTTTAACACAGTGAGGTACTGCACTGTTGCTTCTTAAGTCAAAATTCTCTTGATGTGGCAGTATGAATCAGTGTGGAAGGCTTGATAAAAACCCCAAAACCATGGTGAAGGCAGGAGTTATCTGAGTCACTGTACGTGTATTTTGCCTATGAAACAACACTACAACAGCAGAGAAAAAAAACTGAGAATACCCAGCCGCCTCTGAGTGTAGGTGAACTGCATGCTTGAGCTACATAAGCAGTCTTTTCCTTGAGATGCATTGGAAAACACTGGGCTAAATCTGGGTTTCAGCTATACTGACAAATGCGGTGCCTCTGGTCTGGTCCTCAGTTTCCTCAGATCATTGTGCCCAGTCTGATCATGTCCCACAGAGAAGAGATTAATAGCATGTTATGAGAAGGACTGATGAAGAAAAACATAAATAATACCCTATGGAAACAAAAAATACTGTGTTTGGGCATAAAAAGATGGTAGAAATTGCAGGCTATGTCTCCTTGGGATTCTCACTTTCAAAGGGCAGAAAAAAGACAGGGGCAGACAAAAAAGATAGTTTGCATCTGAACTGTTCTTAGCAATATAAGGAGTATTTCCAAACCTTCTGTGGCCTTCAACCCAAAGGAACTTACACTACTTCACAGATATATGCAGATAAAACCTCTATCCTTCAGGATTATATTGTACAAGGTGATACAAATAAGGGAGTTTTGGACACAGCTGTGAGTGGACGCCTACTACCTTGCAAAACATCTTCCAAGGCTCACAAAGAACACTCAAAACTCCAATAATGATAATAATTAGTCAAACAATTACAAGTGCTGGTATCCCTAGGAGCAGTTACTCTTTGTCTAAAATTATTGTACACTTTTGGCATAAATCTAGGACCTTTCTGCACAAGATAGAATAGGAGGGAGAGCCGCACCTACCTGGTAAAACTTGCATTTTTCCATGTAATGTGGAGTCTAGGAAGTCACACAGCCGAGAGAGCCACCAGAGTTCTCAATAAGGGAGCCAAAATAGTCCAGTTCAAAAGCAGGTCTGATGTCCTGAAGCAAGCAAAAGCCTTTCCATCTGAGTTCCAGTGTCAAGAGTGACCGAGATGCGCATGGGACTCCAAGCACAGCCAGCCAAGGTGAGTTCCTGTTTTATGGAGGCTAATGAGCAGGGAGGAGCTTCTCGCCAGGGCTGTCCCCTTGCAATCCTTTGATGTCCAAAGGGACAAAGAGAGGAAGGATCTGCAGCAATGGCTGGGGCTAAGGGAAGAAAATCAAAGAGAATTAACATGGCTTTGACATACAGGAAACCCTACAGGGGAAATGCACCTTGATTTACTGCTAACACACTTCTAAACAAATAGACTAAAATCACTACTGGAAGACTTACCTACAAATAAATAAATACCTAAAAGCCCCTTAAGCAGCAAGGAAATAATTCTGTCTGGCTATTCCAAGGGTTTGATAAAACTCTCATGTCCAGAGCACAGAATCCCTTTATGTCAAATCAGGAAAGGTGTAAGAACCAGGAAGCTGTTTCCTTCCCGAGCGATTAACAGCTTGTGGAAAACCTAAAGTTTGAGACCATCTCAAAACTGAGACACTGCAGTAACGCACGCATCCACCAACAGATGCCTTCTCCACTAACAGAAGTGCATCAGGTAAGGCTACCTACTGGCCAATCTCTCCACTCACAGCCTTTAACTACAGTTAATTTTCCTATTTTACCATTTTTTACAGGCATGACTCTCACTGCTGCATCAGACGCCCTCAAGCTCACAGCTTATCTTTTCAGCAGTGCCTCACCAATGAAAACTGCTTTAACGACACAGCTATGCTTGCATGCCATTTTACTGGCACCAACCTCCTTCAGCTGCCACCTTCCAGGACTGGTGCAAGCGACCTAAAAATCGGAAGCGTGGATCAGGCACAGGTTTTATTTAGGCCTGCCCTTACTGAATGAAAGGCTGAGCACAAACCGAAGGACTGCAGTGCTTTCCCTTAATTAGTTTATTCTGCAAGTGTGACCATTAGCTTTTGTACTTACAAGTGCTTACAAGTGCTAAGAGACAGCAATCAAGCCTCATGCTTCAGGTCACAAACCAGCCACTACACCTCGGTGAAGAGGGAGTTCCATGCATTCATGTATAGAAACAGCTATACTAACATTTATAGGTCAAATATGGAGCTCAAAAAGAGGAGGTCAAAAGCAGGATATCAGACTCGATGGGCCAGAGCTGGATCCTGCACAACAAACTTAGGAGTTCCTTGCTTCCTCTCAAAGAGCATCACTATAAGGCTGCAGCTGATTCATAGTCTGGTTTTGCTCACAATAAAAGTTTTTATTCAGCCAGTGACATTATTGGGACTGATTTTTAGACTGACATGCAAAGCATTCTGAATTTGTTTGCAGTCAGTTCCTATAGAAAAACATCCCTTCGGTTCTGCATGTAGTGCTTTTTGGAGTAGGGAATGCAACAACATGCAACGGGGACAAAGAGTTTATTCAGAGGATTTTCATTACGGCTCTTTTTCATCATTACTTTGAATTCCAGGCATCCCAGTACTGTGCAGGGAGTACAAGAAAGGCCACTGTTCATTGTGGCAAGAAAGAACATTCACAAGAAAGAAGCTGGAGAGTTTGGTAAGTCCTGAGGAGTGTTTGATAGCTGCAGACGGTCCATTGGCTCCTGGCAACTCTGTGGGACCACATCCTCCAAAGGCCTTCCTGACCTCCCTTCTAAAGTACCAACACAGAAGACTACAGGCTTTTCTTCAGCTAAATCCAAACCTGGAGTCTCAGTACTGCTGAGGTGGAGGCTGTCATGTAGTGGGATAACATATAGTTCAACTGAAGACTATTTATTACATATGTCAAAGGACAAATCGGAAGGAAAAAGATCAACTGTGAATGGTATTAAGGTCAAATCTCCTCTGCTTGTGCTTGCAGAGTCGCTACCAGACACAAATGGAACAGGATGCAGAAATGCTTTTCTGCTCTGCCACAGAAGGAAAGCCAGCATCCAATCTGCTTCCCATGTCCTGCTTTTGCAATGCTAGTATTTTAACTGCAGAAAGCAGAAACAATGACTGTAATCAGAATCTGAAAAGGGAAAATGGATCAAAAATTGGGTCAGATTCAAGATACTACTGAGATGGATCAACATCCCACACAGTCAGAAACTGCACAGCAGCAGCAGCAGCACTGGGAATTTCAGACTTCACCTGACAGGAGCGTGGGATGTATCATGACTTACTGTTTCTTCCATGAAAAGGCATCAGATGGTCTCCTGCTGCCACTTCATTTGCACACTGCCTATCAACATGTCTGGAGAACGCACATTTGCTGCAAGCACTCAAATCCTTTTGGCTTTTCCCAGCTGATTGATGGGGAAGGTGGAGCCATTAATTACCCATGACTAGTTAAGAACTAGCTATCTCCCAGCCGTTCTAGTTGCACTGGAGAGGTTTTAAAAGTGAAAAAAAGTGAATTTGTTATTATTCCTGGAAAGCATGGCTAAAGGAGTAATCTCCGTGAAATTCATTGCTAGCCAAAGGGGAATTTAGCACATTACTCTCCTGTCTGTCTGTCCACAGAATGCCTTGGGCTGTTTGCTGGGTGGTGAACGGTGTCTAACAATTCATTGGCAAATTGGAGGACTGGGGGAGGAAAGAGAAGGCAGAGAGAGTGGACATGGGATGTGTAAGTCAGCAATGTACACAGCTCTGCCCAAAGCTCATTGAAAGCAGCAGGTAAAAATCCTGCACCGCCTAGCTCTAACAGGAGGTTCTGCTATGCTGAAGAGGATGAACTAGGGCAGCGCAGAGGGAGAGGATGAGTGATGACAAAAACAGAAGCCAAGAGCTTTTGCTTCGCATCTCTTTGAGGAGGTGATAGGAAAGAAACATTCCCCCCTCTGTGTTTTGTAGTAAAGCAACTGTTTTCTGGCAGTTCTCCTGCGTGTGAAGCTTTAACCCTTAGCACTCCTTCCCCCATTTCTCCCTTCTGAACTGTGAGCCCTTTGAGATGAGGTGATCTCTTTGCTACCTCTGGCTGGTGATGGGAGCTCTCAAGCCATAGAAGAACAGATCATGTGTGCCAGCTGGGGGGAGGCTTTGGTTATCAGGATCTGAGTCTGCAGGTGGCTGCACCAGCTCCATCCAGCAGAATTTCTAGGACACCATTCTGTCCTAAGAACAAGGTCAAGCACAAGGTGTAAAAGTTACTGTCAGGCAGTCAGTTGGACTCAGTGATCCTTATGGGCCTCTTCCAGCTTGGGACATGTATGAATCTAAATGAAGCAGTGTTGTTTGCCTGAGTTTGTACAAGCCAGAAAAACTAACACAGGGAAGCGTTAACTACATTTAAGAAATACTTCCCTCTGTAGCACGAGGATAGTCTTACTGTCATTTCAATGCAACTCAGCAGATTCTCACCTGGTGTATGTAGGCCACTGCATCAGAGCATCTTGGCAACTCTTTATGAAGGACACTCTGCCATCGGATCTGCAGAGGATGAACGCTGAAAATGTAGAAAGCATGTTAACAGGACTCAGAATCAAATAAATAGATTGCTACCCATTTTCATACTTAAAAAACAAGAAGCAGCCTTAAACTCTCCAGTTGGCTTTAGAGCCCACCATTCTCTCCCTTAAATACAGGTTTAACCTGTACAGAGCAAATGGTCTTGCTACGCACAGGGAGGGCTGTGGGGAAAAGCAGTGTTTATCCAGAGGAAAAAACCTGATGGAAGTATTGCTCCTGGGCTGTGCCAGCCTAAGAGTGCAACTGCCTGTCCTTGTTAGCGACCAACTTCAGCTTCCACAGCACAGTATCTTCTCACGGTGGCAGACGGTTCAAATGAGTTTTTCCTGGTAAAAGTTGCTTGGTGTCTTCACGTGTGTTACACTGCATTTGTGT
>JAOWBP010004343.1:7597789-7640727 GCA_028571105.1 Tragopan temminckii | reverse complement strand
GGTGGCAGACGGTTCAAATGAGTTTTTCCTGGTAAAAGTTGCTTGGTGTCTTCACGTGTGTTACACTGCATTTGTGTTCAGCCATTCCACTCCCAGGGCAAGAGGCCCCACAGCAGGGCCTTTGTAAGGCCAAAAGCCCCATGCTGAGTCCCACGCTGTATTACCCCCAAATCTTCCCTGTGCTCTCAGAAAGCAAAATCACATTTGGTAAAACAAAACAGTTGGTTGGAGAGGGCCTGTTGGTAGCAGCTGAATGCGAACTCACAACGGGCATCTGGACACAGTGTGCTGCAGGGTGGGCTGCTTGCCCATGCCCCTGAGCAGGGATGGGGATCTCCTTTGGAAGTGAACATGTGAAAGTGGCCCATGCAAATGAAAAGTAGTGCATTAGATGTTTAACACAGGCTTTTCCTCTTGCAGGTTTGTGGATTGAGGTATCTGGCTACAAAGCTGTGGCTCCTGAACTAAAAAGATGCTCTTCTGTCTCCCCTTTATCACATCCGCCCTCCCCAGCCGTCCTGGAATATGCACCCAGCAGTTAGTTAGCATCGAGACAAGGAGGGAAATGCTTAACAGCCACTTAACACTGAAGGCTGAGTTTGGCCTCAAAGGCTGCAGTCCAGAGTCAAATGCAAAGTATATCTGTCTGGAGCTCTTTCAAGTTTTCACAGACTCCTGATGTTAGGTGCACTGCTTTCCTGTCGGCCCATTGTGCTTCCCAGACACAGCTCAGCACTCCGTCCTGTTCAAATCCACAAAAGGCACATTCTGTAAGGACTTCTCAGCTCAGGGGCAGCAAAGACAGCTCTGCAGTGCAGCAAAGTGCCACCCAGCACAATGCCGATGGTGCTGTGGGTCCTCTTCTGCCCCGGGGAAGGCTCTGTCCTTACACACCTGGAAGGTCCTGCAAGGAGGCATGGAGGGTCTGCCTCAGAAACAGGCAGCAAGCAGCTCTGGGCAAACACCGTGCATCAGTATTTTTACATGGATACACATGTGCATGCAGGAAAAAGAAGAGAAGCATTACGCAGAGCTTAAAAACTGCTGGCAGTTCAATTTAACCATGAATCGAGGTCAGAAAAAATTCCTGAGCAGGATGGATTGTGCTGAATGGAGGCCCAGCTGACAGAGCTTCGGCAACCTGACAAAAACCCCTTCTACAAGAAAAGCAGCAGGCCAAAGCCAGACTTTCGGATTTCTGAGACTGCAGATACACTAATGCTACTTCGGTTTCTGCAAAGGATCCTTTCTGTTGGTGTGCAAGTGTTGATAGAGTCAATACATTAACAGATAAAAAGCCAGACTCGATTAATGCAAGGCGGTTTGCAAGCTGCTTTGTTTTGCCAACACAGATTTGTTCCATCGGTTTCCTAAGAAAGTTTCCATATACTGTTTATCACAGCAAGGTTCTAATCAAAACATGAAGTCAATAAACTGTGTAACTCCCTATCAAAGGGACCATCTTCAAAGAGAGACTGTTGTGAGCTCTGCAGAGCGGAGCAGAGCTCAGTTCCTGCAGCATCAGTGACTCTAAAGAATGCTGAGAAAGACAATGAGCACTACCAGAAAGCATGAGAGAACAGAACAGTTAAAACATGCGTAGCAGATTTTGATTCAAAGCATTTTTGTTTCATTTTACTAAGGTAAAATGCAGTCAGCATTTGTTTCCTTTTATAATTTTATCATTTCCTTAGAAAAGAATTATAAAGTTATATAGCCACAGTTACATACTACTCTCTGCCTACATCTCACAAGAAGAAGGGAGCTGAGCCCACAGGATGTCTAACCAAACCGTGGAGATATCCTGCAAGGCAGTTTTTGAAAGCTGATATAGAGTATTATGATGGGACATGTATAATCTGTAGGAAAGTCTGAAGCCAGTAACAAAGAGCTGGGAATATCTAGGCAATTAAGTAGAAAGTCCTTGGAGAGAAACCAAGCTGGGCTTTTTCTCACCCAACTTGTTCATCACTCGGTAGCAAAATGATAGTGGTGCCCACGTGCATATTCAGGTAATAATCACCAGTATCAGCAGTAACAGTAAAGCAGTACCTGTTGGATTTCAGGATCCCTCAAGCCTGCAGTGAGACGAGGCTGTCATAAACCCAAATTCATGTACATGACCAAGCACAGCTCCCACTTCACTGCTCTGCTGCAATCTCTATCTGCCTAGATTTTTCTTCCATTCTTCCCATGTAAACAAATTCCTCATACTCATTCTTTGCTGCAGCTATAGGCCATGGTTCAAACCTCAGGCAGGATCACAGACCCACGGCTCCCTCCCCCTACCCGGCAAATTGTGAAATGTTTACGACCTGGCTCTTATGGCTCTAGAGGTGCTGAATGGCCTTTTTCCCCCTCGGAGTCTCAGCTCCTGATGGGCAGCTACAGACCAACTTTGAGCCGGTTTGGTCCGTAGTTGTGGATTTTATTGCCCAGTTTGTCTCTTCAGCTCACATTTGTAAGCTCCAGAGTAGATTTTTCCCTGGGTAACACTCTGCAGCTCAAAGAACTCTTCTTGTTTTTATTACATCCTTAGTGATTAAAGGGATATTTAAACCTCACAGTGCTCCCTGCTGTGAATATAAAAGCCTAGCATCGTTCTGGATAGATGTGTTTTAAAAAAAAAAATTAAAAATTAGCCCTCCTATAGTGGACAACTGCTTTTAAGTTGTTAAGAGCATCAGGTACTTGAATGATTTAAATACACTGTTTGCAATTCCTTGAGAGACCAAGGGATGACCCATGGCTTTGAGCTACGTGAACATTATACAGACAAATTCCACGTGGAGTGAGGACAATAAGGGTGTCTAGGAGCCATATTACACTGAAAATACTGGATTTAATCTACTGAGGAATAAATGACTTAGAATTGTTTTCCCCTCTAGCTTGACAGTCATTAATGCACATAACAGGTTCCATTCTTACAATCACAGTCTTTCCTTTTGTGATGGGAAAACTTTCTTTCAATGACTGACAACTCACAAGCCAATCTATGGCTGTCAACCAAATGTAGATACAAACAACGTAATGTAAATTCCATAGAAATATCTAAGTTTCTTCTAAGAGTGCTGGGGAGTGTGCAGGAGGAAAGGAAGTCATATTTAAGAGCAGGCCTTCCTCTTGAGCACAGATTAAATAATATCAATTATGGCTCTACTGATTTTGCCACCCTCTTATACTGTTGTTACAAGGTTAAGCTTCTACACAGAGCTGCTGCTGGAGTTGCTTTATCATGATTATTATCTGCCTCCCAGACTTCTTGTGGTCTTAAAACACTCTTCACTGCTTGCATCTCCTGTCTCTAACAGCGTTCCTGCCACTGCTGATGAAACTGCTGCTGGGAAAGTAAAAGGGTAGGTGGTTTCCACTGAAGTGAGAAGCAGAAGCAGCCCAGATCTTTGGTATAACTGGAACTTGTAGTTAAAAAACTACTTACTGATAGCTCCTTACAGCTGCGTCTACTTTCCTGGAAGCCTTTTTAGAAATGCATCATTGCTCATCTTTAGTTGGATAACCTGGGACGAGTTCAAACAGAAAAGAAAACAGTTGGATCAGTGGAGTAAGAAAAGTGAAAGATGAAAAGCAAAGGTAAAAAATGGAAACAAAAGAAAATGAACTGATGATAGATGAAGAGAGAGCATCAGGGAAGCAACATGCTAATGTTTTCTGATCAGAAATGGACAGCACAAAGCAGCACACAGTAACTGTTGTTGACAAAGTACAAGATCAGCTGCTGAAATCAGGGAACATTATTGCCCAGACACTCATAGAAAAAAAGGTCATTTCTATATCAAATCCAGCATTTTAAACAAATGCACTGGCTTCTGGGGTAATAACCAATTACATTTACCCTTATGAACCCCACCAGCTTTCTTGTTTCTGTCACTGCATTGGAACAAAAGCAGAGCTTCTTTTTAAAGACATTATTACAGTGTGCGGTATATATTTTAGTCTTACTTTCAGAAGGAATCTCCATATTTCATAAAAAGGGATGGATGACAGCAATGCTAGAAACAGCTGTGAAGTTACCATGTGTTCTCAGCACTTTTTCATCAGTGTGCCAGCAGATACAGCAGGGTGACACAACACCTTGTTCCTATATGCTGTGCAGAGAGAGAGGACAAAAATCAGTGCCAAGCGTGTCGACAGAATGGGATTCTGCCTGCCCTATTGTCTGCTAGCTCACCTAATTCCAGTCTCTATCCCATTACAAAAGGAGGTACACACTAAGGGCACCTCATATTTTCCTGAGCTTTGTCAGTAACACACAAGTTTAATCTGACAATTTCACTGCCTTCCTCTAACTGCAGCCACAGGGCTCCCTGGATGTCTGAAGGCAATCCAGTGGCATGTGATAAGCAGAAGGCCAGACTGGATGCTCCAGTGCTTCTCCCTATGTAGCTGTTGCTGTTAAAGCCAGCTACTGCCATGGTCTGAGATTTCAAAGGCTTCCATGGAACAAAGCCATGGAAAATTTCACCGTAGGATTTTAGATCTTTTTTTTTTTTAATTATGTCTAAAGTGGGAAAAATGATCAATTATATTAACGAGCACAGGCAAACTAAATGGTGCTAGAGCCCAAACTTCTGCCTGTCTCTCTTCTCCTGCTTATGTACATTCTGCACCGAGAGATGCCCCTTTGTCTCATGCAAAGCTGAAGACAGATGGATTGAAAAGGAGCTGAAAAAGGTGACCTTGGAAATGTGCTGTCATGGCCACAAAGATCATTTCAGGAACACTGTAATGTTCAGCCATCTCCATCTATAAAATGTGGTAATACTAAGGAGGTTACATTATAGAGATAGTTTATGTGGTTTTCTGCAGCAAATGCAAAGCTTTTGTTTCCATCCGCGAAACAAAGCCAAATATAACCATAGGATGCATTTGTGAAAACAGCATATAATTGAGCAGGGAATTGGCACGGCTTCTTTCTGATCATCTACTGCAAAACAAACTTGTAAAACTCCATTTAATTCTTACCACCTCACTATCACAGCCAGTGCTGAGCTGGAGTGGAACTGGATGGACTGAACATGAAAAAAGCTTGGAACAGATAAGTACAGCACATTGACTGGTGGCTCCAGAAATGAACATGTCTGCAGGGTGTAAACATTGAGATGACAAAGGGATTAATATGCTACAAGGAGATACAATCATCATCATTAGGGATCAAAATGAAAAATGCAATTAGAGTATCTGGGAAAAAACATCAGCTGTGCAAGGGCAGCACGATTACAGAACGATTGGCAAAACTCTTACTGTATTAATGATTTCTACACAAATCAGTGTTACTGCAGAGAACAATTCTGTCTCGACAAGAGCAGAAAAGAAGGCTCTGATAGACCTGTTCATCTCTTATTCCTATGACTTTTTTTAAAAGCATATTATTCCCAGCAATATTAAATGAGTTCTGGGCCCATGAAGGACATATGCTCTACTGGCACATGAATGGCTTCCCAGTGCCTTGCAATCAGAAAATCAGAAAAATCTGCAAAGAATGCCTGGGAAGTGGGGATCCCCACTTTCCCAGCAGCTTCTCACTTGTAATGGCTGTTGCCCAAAAGCACAGTGTTCATCAGCAGCAGGGCGGCACAGTGAAGGTCCAGGCTTGAAGCTGACAGTTGCAGGGAGGGAAATTAGCCTTCCTCTTCCTCCATTCCCTTCATTTCTCTCTGGGACCTTAGCTCTGTCTCTCCATTGACAGAATTTGCTCACATCATACACCAATATATTTCAAAGCTGCCCAAGTTATTTAAGAGAACCCCAGAGGTGAAACACCAAGCATGTCAATTAAATGGAAATAAACTATGGCAATAACACTGAATTTTCCCCACAGAGTTTTCTGCTACATATTTAGGTCTCACTGTATATACAAAACTAGATTACTACAATCTGAGGTGACAAAACCTCGAGCATATTAGGTGACTGAGATGACGGACCACTTTATCCTACCTGGCATTAAAACTGGTGGTCTTTGCTGTTGGCCAAAGCTGCAGCTGTTGTAAGGCTGGTGTCTGTTCAGCACTGGTGCTGTGAGCCATGTGTGGACATGTTTCCTGAAGACCCCCAGAAAAGAAGGGCTCCATAACTCCTGTTGTTTAAAAAAAAAAGAGAGAGAAAGTGGGTAGATGGGGGAGAAACGTATGGTAAAGTGAGGGTAGAATGAAAGAAGGGGAGAAACAAAAGGTAAGAGAGAGGAGAAAAGAAAGCATGTGTGTGCTTCACCATTGGTATCCTCTTGCTGGGCTCAGGGGTCCTGGCCGTCAGCTTTTGTACCTAGCCAAGCATTTACAGAAATAAAAGCCCGTATTTCCACACATCATATTCCACAAATGCCCAGACATTACTCCCAAGAGAGGCATGCCTGCAGTCTAAATGCTGCTGAGGCTGGCAGAGCAGTCCTTCTCCCCACTTGCAGGATAAGGCTAGAGTGATGGGACAGGTGACATGTTATTGAGCCCCAGGGCTTCGTTTCCCAAGAAGTGCCTTTTGGTGACAGTGGAGATACACTAAAGCCATCAGCCGTTGTGTTAGGGCTGACAAAAGATTGATCCATGGATGAAAGCACTTTCACTGCAATTCTGAAGCACCAACTTTACTAGCTGCTCTCCTCTCTGCTTTTAGAGAGCTGCTAACAGCCCTCAAGGGAGAAAAAGCACTTCAGTTTACACTAACGACGTACCCACTTAGTACATCCAACTCATGCACAGCATTCATGATTCGCGGAGTCATTCTCTACCTATTGACTAACTCCTGCTATGGGCAGCTCTTCCCTGCTTCCATCACAACTTTCTTTTCTACCCCTTGTTACCCATGAACCATCCAGAAACAGACCATACCCTGGGCCAAAAAGTGGTCTTCTTTCAGGAATGCAACCCAGGGCTGTTCTCTTGACAAAGAGCTGAAATGGATAATGCCTCCTTCTCTTCTTTTTCAGTCCTAATGTTCACAAAAGTGCCAGATTCAATTTTGTAAATGGCAGTCCTTTTTTTTCCAGAAGCATTTTTGCTCTGTTAGGAGGGGCTGTTTCACAATGTAGGAGAGGGATGTGTCTCTCCTTGCCTGTTAAGTGGGCTCAATTTGAGACTGTCTTCCCACGTTTCAGCAGCAGAGTTCTGGGCTCTGACCAGCAGACACACAGCAAGCCTGATGACTCATTGATTAAAGGTGACTGCAGAGAAGCAAAACTCACATAATAAGGAATACTGGGGAGGGAACATGTTAGATTAAAGGTTCTAGTTTAACTCGTGTACTTAATTCATGTACTGAATGCATTTTTTCCTTACCTGAAGACAAATGAAAATACAGTTGCAGAAATACAGGTTCTTATTCCATTTGAAGGGAGGATCAGGAAACTGGTAATAAAGCAAATCTTTAATGTTATCTGTACGTACTGAGTGACTATGTCTTCTATAGAGTAGCCATTATCAGTAATTTTGTGAAAGAAGGGAAAAAAAAAACCAAAATACTTTCTGAGCAACCTTCATGTTTAGCTATTTCTCACTTGCATTAGGTGAGGTTACAATGAGCCTACAGTGGGATAACCACAGCCATCTAACCTGGTCTCATCACTTGTTTGCAAACCTCAAAGTTAAAACAAAGTGTCATCTTACCAAGGTTTTACCCAGCAGCATACCAAAGGCATCTAAGCCTCAGTCTGTTTCTGTTCAGAGATGGAAATTATGCTAATGGAAGAAGCTGGTGTGGGAAATGACTTCTCCAGCAAACCCTCCCCAGGCTGAAGGATCCCAGGTTTCCTGGAGTCTGCTCTGTTTCAGCTTCTTCAGGTGATCTATTTCAGAAACTGATTTGGTTTCTTATTAGAGCTGTCATTTAAATCTATTTGCCAATAAGAGGTCAGCTTAAATAAACCTCAAAACATTTCCATTCTCGTGGATAAATCCCTTCCACATCAAGCCAGTGTAATACATTTTCTTCAGCAAGTAAACCAAAATTCAGCAAAAATGAAGTAGAAGCAGCAAAATCAACTCTTTTTGCTAAGCATATATATATGTAACATCATCCTCCACCAGATAAAATATCAAACCTACAGTGATATTTAGGCATTAAGAAATATTCTTGAAATAACGGTATCACAGCAGTAACATCAGCTGCTTTGGAAATGTGTCGCCTTGATGTTTATATAGCCACAGGAGACCATTCAGCAATGGCAATGTGCTAATTCCATTGGCATTAACTCTCAAATTCAGTCATAGGGACTGAAGAATTTCAGAAACATCTCTTTCATCTAAAAGAGAATAAGGCAGGACATAATGGATGGCAGTAACATACTGTTAAATGGTTACAAGACAGGAAATTTCAGTTAGGGAAAGGGGAACATGGAGGAATCAGCTCTCCAAAAACTCATCATGCTCAGCTTACAGGAGTGGGCACTTGCTGGTCTTCTGCAGAATTTTACTCATGGGAAGTTGTGCACTATCCACTGTGACAAAACTCAGGTGGCTTCTTCTATTGCTCTTGCTTAGCTGCAGGAGTGCTTCAGTCGAATTTCTGTGCACTCAGTATGAACAGCAAGATTTCCTTGCAGGAATAACACCAACCACAGAGAATGGGGGAGAAAGCTGCCCAAGAAAAGGATATTCCCAATAAAGGCACTGTTCCAGGGATCACACAAAGACACGTATCGCTAAGTAGAACTTCCTTTTATGATTTCATTTCTGGAATTTATGTTGATGATGATTGTAGATCAGCTCTCCAATGCTAATCTATATGCCACAGCCATGAAAATTGAAGGGAGAAATTTAGTACTAATTCCACATTAATGCAGAACAATTTCAAAATCATAGCTTGTTCCTGTTTATTCGGATTGGTTTGTTACCAAAACCTCATGTTACACTGCCCTTTTTATTTGCACACCCTACCACGCTCTGTCCTCTTCTTCGTAGGCACTCATTTTCCCACATATTTCACTGGGGCTGTTTTTTGTTTTAATCAGCACGTACATTTCCATTTTCGTTTGGCATTTTTCAGCAGGCAACTGTAAACTTTCGAGTTGCCAGTACTAAGGAAGCTAAGTCTGTTCGTTCTAAAGCGCCTGTTTTCAAGGGAAATTCTACCTGCAGAAATACTCTGTAAGGCTTTTGAGTTTACAGAGTAAACTGATGGACAAACAGAAGCTGATGACAATCTTTGCTATCTTCATTGAAATCAACTGTAATTACATTTAAGTACATTGCTGAATCAGACAAAATATTCTCCTCCTCCTCTCTTCATTTTCCCCAGCAGGTTCTTTGGATTTAAAAGTATCATTTCTTTTCATGTTTCACCAAATACGTTAAGAATATTTTCATATTCTTTGCAGCTACTTTTCCATTTGTCTTCAGAGTTCAGATAACACAGCAGTTGATGCACTGTGCTGCCTTTGTATCTGAGTTATTACTGAAGCACGACCACACGTACAAATGGAGTGCTTTAATACTGCTGTAAATATTTTTGATTTTCACTGAAATTGTACAGAGCTCTCTGTTTAAAGGGGTAAATGCAGGGTGTTATGGCAATGCATATATGAACACGCTGTTTGTCTCCCATTTCAGTTCAATTTTCAGTTATCTGAAAGTGAAGTCGTTAATTTAGATAATATTTCCAGAGCAGTCATGTGAATTATGTGCAGTTGTTAAAGGACCTTGTGTCTGCCTCTTAACAGCTGCCAATACACATGTCCATGGAGCTCAGCCCCAGTCGGCCCATGTCCTGCAGAGGGAGAGCTGCGGGGCTCAGGCTGGCTAAGCACCTGTCAGCCCAGCTGAATGGGGACACATCTGAAGCCATAGGGGAGGCAGTAGTAGAGATCGAGGGATTTGAACGACCAGAGGTTGTGCTCTTTCAAGCAAAAGGTAACGGCATCCATGTTACCAATTAAAAGCTCTTCAACTTATATTTGCAGCAATACTTCAACATGTAATTCCAAGCCGTTATTACGTTCATGGAAACCAGACTGAAATAGCATCTTGTAGCATCACTACTTGCTGTAAGACAACACATCAGATGCTTTGTTGTGGTCCCACAAAAGCCCACCTGCTGTTGAATATAGAAAGTTTCCAGCACTGCTATCTATTGGGAGAGTCATAGCAGCACTCTTACTTGTTTGAACTTGAACTGACTACTTGAGCACTGCAAATTGATGTTGCAAGCTCAATAACTTTCACTATTAATTTCTAAACCTTCATATTTTTCTCACCCACTTCAGTCTGATGGAAATCTAATGTAAGCCTAGACATTCCTATGTGACACATTTTCATATTCAAACTAAAGCTTTTCAACATTCAAATAGCATGGTGCTTTTACATGTTGATTCAATTAACAAATTATTCTTTGGGAATACATCTAGTTCAGCTCTTAAGAGAAAATGAAAACGATCCTGCAACAGTACTGAAGGAGTAACACTGTATATTTAACACATATTTAATGAGAAAATTACTCTGTTGAAGCATTTGGGTGTATAACTTAAGGAAACTGTATCTCCAGTGTGACTTACATTAGAAGTGTTCTCTGATTCTCTTGTAAAGAATGAAGCTTTGCTGTTCATAAATTATCCTTTCTAATTATTGTTGAACAATATGCGTTCAGTGCAACATTAGATAATGACTCATGCAATGCCTATTTGCAAATTAAACTCAGTTGTAAATCATTTCTTGTGAACAGCCCTCCATATCTGGTAAAAACCTTTAACAAGTGAAAAGAAAAGAAAGTGAATACATAGACAGGTTCTTAAGCTAACTGCAGGTATACATTAAGAATAACAATTAAGTATTCACACAGGAAGTACTATGTCTAAAAAACTGACTCTTGACCTTACTGCTGTAGCCAGAATAATATTATTAACTAAAATAAAGTTAATCCCATTCCAGTTTGGTTCCCATATGCTTCTACCATGTTTACTGATTGAGATTCAATTTATTCTTTAATTTACTGGGTCTTCGAAAAGGAAGGGAGAGAAAAAATAGAGAAAGAAGTGGAAGGGGGTATCAGTGACTGATCTCACAGCAAAAACTGCTTTTTAACACATTTGTTGACTTAGTTTTAGACAGGCAGTTTCCTTTAATATGACAATGTGCTTAGACATTGTGAAGTATTCCTCCCACTGGGATTACATAATTGAATGCTTTTGTACTAAGATATATATACAATCATTTAGTTGCACAGATAGCTCCTAAATGCGGGCAGAAGTGTGATTTTCCTTTTCCCCATGGTAGAAGATTGTTTTTCTGATTCTGCAGTCAGTTCACAGCCCCAATTACAGCTCACTGTCCTATTTCATGCACATCTCTGCAAGATGACTATAGTGCTTGATCTCAGCTCCTGATACTTTAGGAAACAGAGATCGTTATACCAGATTTTTTCAAGCTTAAAAGCTCCATATTTCTTTCCTCATTCTCACACGAGCTTTTGCCCTTAATTAAGATTTTCTTTAATGAAAGTAACTCAAAACAGTTTACAGATCTGAGCTACACATTTATCGCTTACCCCAGGTGCAGGTTACAGTGACACAAACCCCATGCTATTGTAATGAACCAGGTGGAATTAATCAGGACTGACAATGATAAAGCTAAAAGCACTATTTGAGCCTTTTAGCACATGACTATCGAATGATATTCTTTTCTTCTTGATATTGTTTATTGTAAACATTACGTAACATTATCTTAACATTCTTGTATTGAATGTTAAGATAATGAGAAATACCCAGTAGGTTTTTTTATAAGGGAAAAAAAATAGGAGACAAATAGATTTAATATGAAAAGAAAGCACAGAGTGCATCTGTTTTCATGCTAGAGTTGTCATATTAGTAACAGAGTGAGCATGTACGTTTCTGGGTGTTTTCTGCTAACCGTATTATCAGTATTATTGGTGGTGGGTTGTTTGTTTTTGCTACGATCACGAATGAGAGACAGAATACTCTAAACTCATCATGAGGATTCTCCATTCCTTTGCTTGCAATCAGACTACGCATGTACAAAAAGGACATATGGGTTAGTAGAACTGTGGAAGGCCCTTGGAAGTACCTAAGGTCAAAACCAGCAACGTGAATTCATTCCTCAGAAATTTAAAGACAGATCCTTCCTTTTTTGTTTTTTCCCTGTCCTAGGGCACCCTCTAGCGCTAAGACAGCAGCTAGTGTAACTTCTGAACAGCACGGGGCAAACGCTGCATGTCTATAGAGACACCCTGACACCCTTGGATGGCCTTCCAGCCAGGCCTGCCACGTGTCTTGTTTTTATTCACACCTAACGTTTTATTAGGGATAAATCCACTCATAGGACAGAAAATATTTTGGAGTTAGTATACAGGAAAGTGCTTTTGCATTCATGCTTACGGCACTGTGAGGTTGCATCTGAGCCTGTGCAGGCATGGAAATGAAGACATGGCAAACATATATGCTTGCTATATAGAAGGCTTGTGGGTAGTGCAGCAAAAAATAAAAAGTGAGCATTGTGTTCTGTATATATGTGCTCTAAGACTGATTCTTCCTGAGGGTCAGCAGTGGCCAAAAGAAATCCAGAGCAAGGTTCTCACAGAACAGCAACACAGGTGAGTAAAAGTCATTCTCCAGAAGCCAACAAAGCTCAGGTCTGTGTCCCTTTGCAACGCTGCTGTACTGTGCCACAGGGCAGCTCTCACAAGGCCTTAATTTGGGCTAGTGCAGCCTGCAGCACAAGTGCCCCGGAGTTACTTCCAAAGCAGTAACACAGGCTTCAAAACAGCATGTCTTCCCACCCCGTTAGAGAAAGATGGCAACTGGCACTCAACATCTACACTAAGGCTCTTACCATCATCTTCAGAGACAGGAACAAGGCTCTTTCATTCCAGTTTTACATAACTAAGAATTACGCCTGCTACTTTTTCTTCTGAGCGTCCCAACTTACTTTCTGTGCCACCCTTTTCCTTAAAGACTGGCAGTGCCTGAACGAACCATGCACTTTGTGTGGAGCTGCATGCAAGCTGCATATGCCGTGGGTTTTTCCATCCTCAAAAATATTATCACCAATACCAAAAGCAGAGTGTTGAATTCCATGACAGCGTGATCCCACCCTCAATAGTAAGAGTTGGTCTATTCTCACCTAGCTCCTCTGCTGCCAGTCAGTCCATTTGGTCTCCAGCTTCAGCTGCCATGCCATCCTCATCTTTTCCTGGCCCCTTTCTCCCTGATCATACGGTGCTTATTTTGGATGCAAAAGACATTAATTTGATTACTTATGAGAAAATCTCACTCTAATTAAAAACAAAATGAAACAAACAAAAAAAAAAACAAAAAACCCCACCTCAAGTAAATAAATAATTTTAAAAAACAACACCAGTCCCCATGTCAGAAATTCCTGATGCTCTCAATCATCAGCAGATTACACAGTTCTTGTGCCAGGAAATGAAATTGCATCAAGCACAGCCAAATCCTGGTGCTACATGCCTTAAGAACACCAATCAGTGCAAGATTCCTTACTGTGTGTAAAACCAGTGCCCACTAACAGCATGGGGAACATGACAACCATACACAAGTTACTCTCAAATATCTGAGTGAAATTATTTTTTTCCCCACTTTTTAAAACAAACGTTTCTTTGCTGTTTGCCCAGAGGCCTCAATGGTTGGGTTGTCAGTAGCCAACAGGATTTGATTTTAAATTAATTACTGGCAAAAAAAAAAAAAAAAGAAGGAAGAAAAGAAGTAAAAGCCTTCCCCTGCTCCCACCTAGTTGGTCTGTAGATGATTTAGGATGCACTGAAGCTTACAGTTCTAGACTGACCTGAAAAAAGACAGTCACTTCACTGCTACACACACAAGACTTTTCATGATAAAATAAGAAAAAAAAAAACCACCATGCAGGAAGCAGGTAACAAGAAAACTGCTTTTTCTTTCTGTATCTGTTTCTATGGGAAATTGTTTCTAACCACAACACCTGCAAATCTGCTCAGTTTTCTAGCTCCAAGTGATCTGGACAAAAATGAATTTTCAGTTGGATGATGTATTTTATTTGGCAAACATCTTCCGATGTTAGAGCACTAACCTATAATAGATTTTGGCTGCATGTGACAAGAACAGCTTCTTAAACTTAACACAGAACTTACCTTTATGTTTCCTTTAGGCACCAGACACGCTTTTCCCTTCAGCCTCACAGGAAAACAACAACTATACACACACACACATATATACAGGAGCAGTATACTTCAGTAGCAGCCATTTATTTGTCTGGCACAACATCACAAAGACATCTGGGAACACAAATTTCAGAAGCAGTGGTTATCCAGTAAATCCTGTAGACAGATGTTGTGTTTACATTTGATCTGCAATACTGAAAGGAAGGAGTTAGAAGTCTGATCTTGCCTATGCTTGGATGTCAAGCTAAAACAACTAGAATTAGATTGAAATCAAAGAAATTACTCATCACTAATTCATTGCAGTTTTACAATAAGGCTTTTTTTTTTCCCTTGAAAATGTCACAAAACTGAACTGTCAGGCTTCAGAGGATGCTACATTAAGTGAATATTTCTGTTTGTACAGGATTTGAAGATCTTTCTCCAAAATAACTTTAGGCAGTGTGCTTGAGACAAACGTATGTTATGATATGCAGTGCATCCTATGATCTTGGCATCTTCTCTCCAGAATATGGTTCCTATGGGCTGCATCAGAAGAGGGGTGGCCAGCAGAGCATGGGAGGTGATTGCCCCTCTCTACTCTGCCCTTGTGAGGCCCCATCTGGAGTGCTGTGTCCAGGTCCAGGGTCCCAACACAGAAAAGACGTGGAGCTGCTGGAGAGGGTGCAGAGGAGGGCCACAAAGATTATCTGAGGGCTGGAACATCTCTCCTACGAAGACAGGCTGAGGGAGCTGGACTTGTTCAGCCAAGAGAAGAGAAGGCTGCGGGGTGACCTCATTACGGCCTTCCAATATTTAAAGGGAGATTATAAACAGGACGGAAATCAACTTTTTAAATGGGTAGATAGTGACAGGACAAGGGGAATTATTTCAAGCTCAAGGAGGGAAGATTTACATTAGACGTCAGGGAATTTTTTCACTAAGAGAGTGTTGAAATGCTGGAAAAGGTTGCCCAGAGTGTGGATGACCCATTCCTGGAGGTGTTCAAGGCCAGGCTGGATGGGGTCTTGATCAACCTGATCTAGTATTTGATCTAGTGGTTGGCAACGCCTCCTGCAGCAGGTGGTTTGGAAGTTGATGATCCTCAAGGTCTCTCCCATTCCAAGCCATTCTACCATTCTACAATTGCACATAAATACAAAATGAATGGCTCCTTTAGATCAGCAGTAATTCCCACTGTGGAAGATGGCCCTGTCACGTCAAACAACACACCATTTAGCCACTGGCAGAAGAGCAAGATCTGAAGGAGGTGGCCTGTACAGTCACACCAATTCAGTAACTTCCTGGGATTGACAAAAAGCCCTCCAGCTACCTGACACCATAATGGGAATAAAAGATTTTAAAAAGAGAAAATCAGATAAAACTTTTGAATATAGAATTACAAAAATTTAAGAGTAGATCAACAATGTTCAGCTCTTAGCTGACTTGAAAAGCTTCACTTACTGTTCTAATTTTTCAACAAAGCATTAAACCCTTCTCAAAAAAGAAGGGCTAGAAATCAAAGAAAGAACAAGATCATGCACATTAACAAGCACTGGGAGGGAGAAAAAAGCAAAATGTTTCGAAGAATAAATAAAAACTGTCATTTTCAATGGGCAAATTCATTTAAGACAATCAAATGTTCAGTCTTCATACCTCAAACCAATGCTGTAAGCATAGACCTATGAATTTAAACATCATCACAGTGTTAGCCTTACACATTGATGAATGTACGTCAGCCAGCAAATGTACTCAATTTGAGTGAAAGAGTACTATTTAGAATGAGGTATCCATGTTGTCTTTCATTTCTCATAAAAAGCTGATATCTATTTTTTCCACGCTATCTTCTGCAAGAGCAAATATAATTCCTGATTTTCTAACGCTACCTTAGGCAATTACCATTCAATGACTACACAATATGCTATACATCGTGTTTACAGTAACTTACAGCAAATTAACGAGCAAACAAACACTGAAAACATATTACTACGGAAAATACCCATTTGCTTTTACCATTCAGTTACCCTGATCTTCCCCACATCATTTGCATCCAGCTCACCTATCACTTGCAGTAAGTGAGCAAGTCACAGGAACAACTGCTGATGTGCTCAAGATGGAAACGCTCACTTCCCTACAAATTACATTTTGTTCAAAACCAAGAACACTGAGTACGGGAATAAAGTTGGAATATTTTGTTTGACAATGCTTCTTTTTATCTAGGATCCATTCATTATTCTTACAGCAAATGAATGACCATTGCAAAAGCAGATTAAATGCTGGACTGTATATTGAAGTATTCTTCCCATGTCATCATATTCACCATGTCTTCTTCCCTACGTTGTTCATCATTATTCAAAGACACTCAGACGAAAAAGAATTCAGATCATGTCTCAGTAGGGAAGTGAGCCCACTGCATGCATTCTTGGCAGCACTGCCTGACTCAGCTCAGGGTCACACAAGACCAAATCCATCCTAAGATTTCTGGAAGTCTTCAGAAAAGAAAGAGGATTTCTCCCACCCCCTTCCTCCATTACCCTTTTCTCCAAACGGAAGGGAGGAGCAGAACATTTGCCAGAACCATGGCACCTCGCCGTCTCAGATGAACAGAGGAAGCAGTAGGTACATTTCAGCTTTATTAGAAAAAAACAAAAGTTTATACAAAGCTCTGCATTTTACAGAAAACCACCTCCCCCAAACACAAAGAAATCCAACATGGCAAGCTGTACGCATTTCCTTTTTTCATATACATACATATATATATGTACACAGACATATATATGTATGTGTGAGCACATGTGTGTGTATATATAGTGTGACGCAGGATTTTTTTGCATGGATTGCATTCATTATTTTACAAAGGTAATATTCAGTAAAAAAAAAAAGGTCTTTGTTACCATTATTTTCTCATATAAATAACTGTGAGCAGTCCCTCTGCAGATAGATAAAAAACACCTTTTCATGTCATTCTGTAAAAAACAGACATTACTGAAACGGTACTGAAATCTTAAGTCTTTTTCAATACCACCATAAAAATATCATCTAGCCCCCAATTCAAAATGCTTGTCCAAGGCATTAGAAGAGAAAGGACTGTAAGACAATTCTGAAAAGATCAGTTCGTTAAGTCAACGTTCAGGTTGGTAATTTCTGCTGGACCTCATACATTGGTGTGAAATGAGCACAAACAGGAGACCAAGCTCTCTGTCTGTCTAGATAAGCTGGTTCTTTGCCTACTGACACCGAGACAAATTCCAGCAAAGCACACAACTGTGCCAAGCAGCTGACAGCCCGTCCGCTCACCCTTTTCACCCCGCAACAGACTTTCTTAATAAAATTAAATCCTCTATCAGCTCAACAAACTTTTTCTACTCCATTCACCTTGAAAGGAGCTAGACTAATCATGGCAAGACCAGACAGAGATTCCACTGTAGAATTATTGGGAGAAAAACTTAACTAATGGCAAAAATGTAAAAAGAAAACTAAAAGGAAGAAAATGATATAGAAAAGAGCTATTGGATTGAATTCCAAGGCTCTGGTTGAAGAAGCAAAAACAGTACAGAGATGTCAGTTCCTAAAAAAAAAAATAATCCTTGCATTTACTGAAGTTAAAGGTGACGGTGTGGTCCAAATGAATTAACTGCCTGGTAAACAATTGTTTTTCTTCTGTTAAGCACCATGATGGGGAGAATGGCGAAGATTTTGAAGGCAATACAAGTGGTAGTGGTGATAACAAAGGTAATGAAAGTGAAGAACACGATGCAGATTAAATGGTGAGTAATGCCAACGAGGATGTTTGGACTGCCAGAGATGTTGGCAACAAGAATGGTTATATGGTTGGTGTTGATGATGGCCAGAATTCATTCATATGTCCATGTAGTCATCATCTTCATCAGTATCACTTTCCAGTGAGGACTCCTGGCTCGAGGTCTCTAAGATTTCCAAAGCTGGCTGACAAAGGCTCTCCTTCTTTACATTCGCTGCGGACTGAGCAGACAAAATAGCAGACTGATCCCAAAAAGAGAGAGAGAGAATATATTGCTAAATAGTCAGGATAAACCCATGATCACAGGGATAAAAGCCAACTGGTTCCTATTCCGTCACATTCCAAAGCCCTCTTACTTCCATAAAAGATATGGCAACCTCATGTGAAACTACATAACATTAACCAGTAGGTTTCCCCATAGTCACTATTCTAGTAGCTTTCACTAAGATAAGAATTGCAATTGCTGCACTAACTCCTTCACACATTTTGATAATTCTGTTTAATTCCCAAAAAAGGGAGACAGACGAGGATAGCTCTGATGCCACCCATGGCAGGAATTTCACCACTTCTTAAAAATGAATCCTGTTAATACTAGCTAGCATCTTAGAACAAAATAGAATAGTTCTGTTGGAAGTGACATACAAAGACCACCAAGTCCAACTATCTGACTACATCAGGGCTGACAAAAGTTAGAGCATATTATTAAGGGCATTATCCAAATGCCTCTTGAGCAGTGACAGGCATGGGTCTTCCACCATTTATGCTACTTCTGGTTATGAACTGGGGACAGGAACAGTTGCTCCTTTCACGTGAGTATTTTACTGAGGGGCGAATTAAGATAAAAACAATAAGCCAAAAAAATTACTGTTTCCCTTTTATTACCTTTAATTTTTGCTTGGTCTCTTCTGAAATGCTGCCCTTTGGAGAAAGGAGGGTGGGAGTGGGTGGAGTGACAGTGATCTCAGGTGGAAATTTGGTGACAGATGAAGGTATGAAAAGCTTTGGCATGTTGGGCAGAACGCGAGTTTTTACTCGGGTGCCATCTGTCTTGTTCTGCTGACTTCCCAAAGTCTGTGAACTGGAGCTGAGTTCAGGCTTGGAACTGGAGGCTAAACAGAAAATAATAAGAAAAACATGTTAGGAAACCATGTAGGATTTCAGATGTCAAAGAAGGAGCAGTTGATTGTCAGACATATGGCTGGCTCAAAAGGTCTTTCTTCAAGTTTTGCTTTAATTATGATTCAGAAACAGAAGAACAAAGCGCCTCAAGATTCTATAATGGCAACTGGAAATCAATAATAATTTTAAAAAAATCTTTCTGGGCAGCAGAAACGCAGTCCATTTAAACTATGCATTACAGTGGTAGTACTGCACTGGCCCACCTACATCTAGATTAAAGGCTCCCCCAATTACCATTTTCCCACTTACTGCAGATGCAATTATCTTACCTTTGCATTTTCTAACTGGTTCCCCATTCTGTAATGCACCAAATAAAGCTACTTAGTTTTACTTAAGTCTTTTATAAACTTCCTCCACTATAGAGTTGTCTTTTTAGTAAATGAAATGTCAGCTCCTATTTCCTATCAGTTCGTATTGTCAAGATCCCCTATCAGTTGGCTGTGTTTTCAAACAAGGCCTTTGTAGTTTCCACTACTGTCCTCACAAATTAAGAAAAATACGTAGTAATATCTGTCAACACTTCTTCATTACTCTCTTCAAATTCTGCCATAAAAAATCTTTAGGTATAATGTCAACAAAGAAGCAAGATCCTTGGTGTGCTCATGTTACTGTACATCACACTGATTAGCACCATCATGTAATTTCTACATACTCTTCAACAATGCTTGCTGTCTTTACAATCCAAAGTTGCTAAGAAAGGGCTCATCTCATGAGGCAAAGAGGATCTGACCCTTCCTTAGACGCTATTGCAAAACAATACATATGCAACAATAATCAGCAGGAGACAATGCTTTCATATTCAAAACTGAGAATTTAACATAAATTTATTGATATTTTACTAATAATGATGCTTCAAGTGGATTTTTTTTTTAAGCTGTATGAATGAAAACAGATCATCCCAGATGCATAATAATAACAGGTGTTTTAATATACATTTTTTTTTATTCAGTCTTGTTAAATCCTTCTTTGAAGGTTTCTGGAGTTGACAAGGCTACTTAAACTGCCAGATCCCTGATGCTATCCTGAAAAATAAACAACGTTACACTGACTACACTAAGGGATGCGAAATTGAATTGTATGATCTCAGCAGTATATAAGAATGTAAGAACTGCCACAACAGATGAAGCTTTCCAACAAGGTCAGTGACCCATCTCCATTTGCAGACAATCAGCTCAGAGCAGAGTACCAGAAACGTTGCACTAATCAGACAGAAGATAAATCTGACTCTCACAAATAAGAAAAAAAAGAGAGATACCCTGAACATGAATATCTATGTTTATGCCTGTCTGAAAAATACAAATTTTACATTTTTCCAGTATAAATACCAACTCCTACTTCTCTTGGAAAGGGGGCAGAGGAGGGATAGAAAGCATTAACTGTTGTAATGCTGGTTTTTATGTTAACTTGACTCAGTCTGATTATGACAAAAAATCATTTCCTCCTGCTAAATATTCCAACAGCACAATCAAGTGTTGTCATACTGCCGTGTGTAAGATTTCAATTAAAAGAAAAGTTCTACTTTCAAGGAAGCTCAACCTACATAGCACAATAGCCTAGTACTGGGAGGTTTTTTATTTAGCTTTGCTGCTATGGTACTTGGTATGTGAGTCATGCACCGAAGAAAATAACCATTAAGGGACTACAAGGAACTTCTACAAGAAGCCGTGACATAGCCAAGAATGCCTCTATACTCTGAAATACTTTACTGGAAGGCAAGCAGCAGAGCAGCTCTGTAATATGCATCACAACTATCCAATCAATCTGTACAGACTGATACTCAAAGAAGAACTAATTTTCAGCATCGAAGCACAAAAAGCTCCTACCTTGGGTACAAACATGTCCTGAATTTGTGCTGGTCACTGATTCCACTTGCCAACAAACAGGCTCTGGTGATGGTGCAACAGTAGCCATTTTCATCTGCTGACAAAGCCGTGACTCCTGTTGCTGAAATCCAAGACCCTCCAAAGGCACTTCAAGCTCTTCTTCCTCTTTATTAATGAAAGATAATTCACAGATTAACAGACATGCTGATCTCTTTCCTAAGCCTCAGTCCTTCTGCTGTCTAACCACCTGCTAGAAGTTGTGGGCTTTTTTTTTTTTTTTAATCTTCATTTCTTAACTATAAAATGACTGAGTAAAATTAAATACTGGGGAGCTAAGATGGCAATCACAACTTTTTCCTACTTGCTGCCATCAATCCAAATTCTTTAAAAATGTTCTTTAAAAAGGTGAAGAAAAAAAATCTGTTCTACAGCATGTTGTTACCTCTGCAAGAAACGAATTCATGCAACTGACCATTAACCTTTGCAAACACGAGGGGTGAATCACCTGTCATGCATTCAAAACAAAATCCATCACCCTGAATGATGAACTATGTGTGATCGATGGGTCCCTCTGATCTGCAATCACAGGCACAAGCTACTCTGAAGTGCAGCTCACTGCTAAGAAAGATTAATTACTGTGAACATCCAGCAACAGGGCCAAATCTGTTCTTTTCTTCTTCTTTATTTAATCAATATGAAGCTACGTCAAATGCTCAGTTTTCAGCGATAGGCTGACTCGATCAGCCTAAAAAATTAGTCTAATATTCCCATCTTCTGCTACTCCAGAATTTGGGATCTTTACAACTCATATCCTAGTGTGTGTGAACACAGCCTCATAATTATGTATCAGTTGTATCAGCTTTTCTTACACACGGGGCTACACTTTGTACCTAGCAGGAGTAATTTTCACTGAACTACTGTGAGCTACTAATGACAGCCCTTTCTGGGAAGGGCAGAGTGAGACAGCAGCTAGCACTTCAAGGCTATAGGTACACAAACAAGCACTCATTCTCTCACAGAAATGAAGATATCCTTCAACAACAGAGGGCTGCTCAGACAAATATGAATTATCTTACATTAACACAGGGTAAGGCGCACACAGGCACCTACTGCAGACAAGGAGATGCAATATATATTCACAGCCCAACTTTTCTAAAATCCTCATATGTCCACATTCTAATTCAATTTAGGATTTTATCCGCAAAATGACTTAAAGGGAATATTTTTCAACTTTTCCTCATTGGAAAACTACTCTCTCCCCCAGACTCCCTATGTGTTGATAACACTTCACTGTAGAGTTAAAACTGAAATTCTTGAAAGACCTTGGTGAAAGTCAGATAGATGCAGTTTGAAAGATACAACTTTTTAAATGCATTGTATTTCCAGGGTTCTTGAATAATTTGCATCAAAAAAAGCTTATCAAAGCAGGCTGTTCAGTTCTTTCATTCACTAATTTTCACTGGTAAAATAAAAGAACCCATTATCTAAACTGGTAGCTGGCAGCCAATACAAGCCTTAGGATAAATGAGTTTGCTTGCAGAGAATTCTCCTATAGTTCCCAAAAAGGAAAGGTCACACACTACAGCACAAATCACAGCAGCCTCTGTTCTGTGATGTTCCACTCTCTATCAAGCACAAAATGGAACGGTCTAGTGCAGAAGAAACAGTTCTCATCCTCTTTCCTGCACAAAGCATGGTCCTGACAGTAGGAAAAAATAGTTGCATCTGACCAATTCAGCTTAAAAGAACAGAGAAGGAAGCAGTAAAACAACAGGAATCTGGATTAGGAAAATTCTAACTCAGTGTTTCCCTGTTTGTGAAGTAGAAGAGAGCTGAAGATCATTCTACGTATGTGCCTGCTCTTTACATAAGACAGGCATGATTTAACTGCATGCTGAGAAATACAAGGGACCATATGAAGAAGGATCAGCCCTCGTGTGGCCCAAAGCCAATAAACACACATCCCACTACACCACAAGCAGCTGACAACAAACGGAGTCTAAACCCAGACTGCCACACTGAAATGGCTACAAGATACCTGATGAAAAGATAGAGCATTACATCAACATCTGAAGAAAAGCAAGATGAAAATGATGTTTTCAGATCATCCTGCAAGGCAGCCAAGACAGCAACTCTATCTTGCCTACTCCAACACTACAGGCTCAGAGTCTAAAGCATCTAGGGTAAGTACCAACAGAACCTTACTTATCCACTTGTTAACCAAGGAGACAAAACACCAATTCATTTGGCAAATACAAAGCCATATCAACTGGAGATCCTGTAGCTTTAACTATACTGCTAACTGAGAACAATTTCCTATGTACTCAACTGCTAAATTACACTGGGGACTTAATAGTTCACCATTCAGAATAAAAGCTCTGATTTGCGTTATTGTTTAATGACTAAACTCTACCCCTTATGTTGATTATAATCTTTGTTTAATTATAAGATATATCACTGCTTAAGCTTATTTGCTGAGCTTTACTTAACTAAATTACGCCCCCCTGACAAAGCTCTTTTGAGCAGTATATTTCTAACCAGACGCTGCAAGACTGACACAAGTCTACTTTCTTTTATGAGGCAGCAGCTTCTCACACAAATCTCCATCTTTTACATCACATTTGTTTTTCTTACTTTTGAAGGTATCGATTTGTAGCGTAGTAAAACTAGACTTAATTAGAACAAAACGGTGCGTCAGCCCTTTTTCATGTAGAAGTGAATGGAAATGAAAGGGCAGGACTTTGGCACACCAAGCATGTATTTCTATTACTACACTTCTAGAAACAGCACTTGTTAATATTCTATCAGGCTGCATCTCTCAGTACATCCAGAGCCACCGCCTGGTAAGGAATCCTTCATTGCTAAATACACACTGACGGAATTTTATCCCCTGATTGGGTGATACACTTTATTCTTTTATGACTGTGCAAATTCGTTTTTGGGGTAACAGTCGCTTTCATGGCATTATTTCTACGTTAAGCATTAAGTTAATGAGAAAAATACATATTTTTTAATTTTTTATAAGATCTGGCTGTTCCAAGTGTCTATAATTTGCACTATCAATACTTCAACGCAGTGCACAAATACATCTTTTTTCATTACAGACAAACAGGGCAAAAGGCAGAAGGATACTCAGGAAGCAACACACAGCTGAATCTCCTGTTATTTGTCTGAAACAGATTTCTGAAGAGTACCTCTTGGTATTCACCATGTGGACAACGCTGCCACAGCCCCGAACATAACGTCCTAGTTTTTTCTAATAAAAACTTTCCCTAGGGAGGGAAAGACTTCACTAACTCATGAGCCACAAAATTCTTCACAAGTGTAAGAGCACAAGAATATAACTACAGCACAATCCAAAGGTGTTCTGAAGCTCGGATTTCATCTCAGTTAAGAAATCTTTTGGTAATACATACGCAGTACTTGCACTGTTCTTGCAGGCTTTCCAACATTAGCTCTACAATCCCAGGTTAAAATAAAAGCAGTCTGGGAAGATGTAATATGCGTTGGTCTCCAGGCTGAAGATGGGACAGGTACTGCACTCTGGAGATCGATCCTGCACTCTCGCCTCGTAACGCAACACACAAAAAAGCATATAGAAAACCCACAGATTTGCAATGCACATGAATATTTACATGGAAAAGTTCATCTCCAACCGAGCTGAATTACAAGTATTTTTGTCAGCCTTCCCTTTCCCGACAGCTGTCTAAATACATATAAAATAGTATACACATAGAAAGAAGGACATCATACCTCTCAACATCTCCCTGCTTTAGTGAGGAAGAAACAAGCTGAAAACAATTCAATGCAACAACCTACTCCAGCTTTCCTCTCCAACCTCTTTCCACTTGTTGCCAGGGCAACCAGTGTTTGCAGATGCCTATAGCGGGCGCTGGGTTCATGACTTCATCACAGTTAATATTCTCTCGCTGCCTCTTTAGACAGAGAATACAGTATATACATACATCCCTACACTATAAACACAGAGATTATACAACTCCCGCACCCTTTATTATAGGAAGACGACAATTTATGTCCTATTTGGACATGTCTGTATGAAAATATTCACTCTGCAAGCTGCAGATGTGGAGAAAGTTTAAAAGCAGCCGCACTGTAACAGCAAGCAGCTGCTCTGCTGTCTGTGTGCTGTGCTGTGCACTTCATTGCTCAATTTCCTTCTGCTGTCAGCTATAAGGAGACATTAACATCCCAGTGTTATAAAACATTTTAGCTGGATTTTCAAGAAACCCTTTAGTCATGCACTAAACCCTATTACATGAGGGCTGAAAGACAAGCCCAGAAAATGTGACTGGCACCTGGAAAAATGCTTTCCAGTTGCTGAGGGAGGTGGTGTGAAGTATTAAAGCACAGATATGTGAAAGGCTACAAGCAACTCATGGTGCGTGCACAAAGCATCATTTCATTATGAGGAAAAAGGAAGGAACTGAGCTTTGAACTCCAGAACAGAACACCACCACGATTTCAAAAGTGCACGCTTGGAGAAATGAACAGAGAAGAGCTTCAAGGGCTTACACAAAGTGGTTGTGCCTCTTGGCTTCACCCCTCCGCAAAGCACCTTCCCCAGCACTTCTGTGTGTCAGACAAAAAGCCTGAAAATACATGGCTGTGATTTAGCAGATCTGTACCACCTTGCCCTCCAACCACTTCAAAAGAGTAACGACTGCATTCTGTGTGCCTGCAGACACGAAGAAATACATACTTTATTTGTCCCAGTGACAAAGGATTTACTTTGTATTTTAATGGCCACGCAGGGCACATGTAGTTTTTCACAGAGCTATCACTGATTTACCATACAAGGTGGATATTTGTATGTTGATGGAAATGCATCTAATCTGTTGCTCCCTGACACGATGAAGTAAACATCCTACCACACTTCCAAAGAATAGCGCTAATGTGTAAACAATTAATTTTCAATATTCCATCTGCCTCACCCTCTGGCGTGCTGGGAATTTAATACAGTTTTTTTCCCATACAGCAGTTGCAAAAGGGCATGGAAAGCTTGAATTTGCAGGAGCTCAGAGTTTCCTCATACGCTGTGCTACCAAGTCAATGGAAAGACTGCGCTGGAACACAGGTTGGTTCAGCTGAACACAGCTTGGTTAAGAATGCTGACCCACAGAAGCAACAGAGCCATCGTGTAACTGCCTTTGTCACGAGGTGCTACACCATACACCACAGCAGGCAGCACTCAGTTCACCAAGGCATACAGTAAGTATACTCAGTACTCCTTTCCTTACACATTTACCTTCTCCATACTAATTCCCACTTTCCTGCCGTGATGTTGATTTAAAAAAAACAAACAAACAAAAACTACCACACAACAACAAACAATGAAGTCATAGCTGCAGAGATAAGTATTTGACTTGAAATGCCAAATTCAGGAAATTACATTCAAAGCTGACACACAAAGCCATGTGTTAAAAATTAAGCATCAGAGTAATTTTGGAAGCAGAAAGCTGTGCAACACAAGTTCTACGGCTCCCTGAAATGAAATAAATTCAAACAGTCTGGTGAACAGAAGTTGGCACTGTAATAAGATGGCATACTGCTGTATTTATAACTGTGGTCCTGACTAATAGACAGTGGTATCAAACGTACCCCACACTTCTCCCTAATGCCGAGGTCAGCTGTGACAGAACAGCACTGATGTTAGTGAAAAACAGGCGGTTGCCCTGAAAGTGCTTCTTGGGAATCGTCTCCAGCCCACAGTAACTCCCCAGCTTCCAGGCCCCTGGTATGGAAAAGCCATGCTGAGGCAGGCTAACAGTGCTGTCAGTGCAGTTCTAGTGTCCAGAACCACTTCCTGCTGCTCTCAAGCTTCCTAGAGATGCAGGAAGTAGACAAGTGTGCTGGTAAAGATATGCTCTCAAGTTCAGTATTAACTTTCCTTCTCTCTTTGTTAAAACCCCAAACCAAAACAAACAACATAGCAATAATCCCCAACACCCTTCAATTAAAAAAAAAATAATCAGGGGGCCTAGATCAAAGAGGTAACAGTTTTGTATGCAGTTACATGAACTTTCAAATGGCATTATAAGTAACAGTTAATTGATAGTTGTGTTTTACTACTGGATTTAGCAAGAGTACATCATTTGAGAGTATCACACAGCAGTACCTGTGGACAGTAAGTCACCCATCTGTGGTCTGCTCCTTGTGAATTGTATAGACTGGTTATTCAACAAAAGCCATAAACTCCTTCCTCCTCTGCCAGTATTTTTCATCCTTCTCTGACCTGATAGCCAATTAAGCACAATACAACTGGGCAAAAGTAGCTCTTAGAATAGTGGGGTTTCATTATACCATTTCAAGAGAATTTTCCTAAGAAATGTGTAAATGCAAAACCTGTGCAGTAGGCTTATAACTACATCTTTCTTCAGCCTTCATTTGTGAGGCAGTGTGTAAAACATTCATTCTGCTGGCAGCAATCTAAAACTAGTGCAACTGAAACATACTGTAACAATATAGCATCATCACCATGTTCTTTTCCAAATCTTTGTGGTCTCCAGAAGACATGTTCTCTGTTCGTGCAAATATCCATATAGCACAGCTTTCTCAGGATTTCCAGGGGCATCCAGAGAGCCTCTCTAACCCCAAGCCTGCCCAGCCCACGCTCTGCACCAGGCTTCTTACCATCACCTCACAGGCCAGTTTGGAAGCTATTGTTCCTTCCCTAATTGCTCTTCCTGATTAACATGAGCACATACAACCAACAATAATTTTAATTTCAATTCTGCACAATACTGAATAAACAAAATTAAACAAAATCAACCAAACAAAAAGAACAACACAAACAACCCAAAGAGTAAAGATTAGAAATAGGCATTAAGTGCACTGAAAAACTTTTCTGGAATGAATTTGTTGCAATAGCAAACTGAATCAGTGTACTTCCATAGGAAAGAGGAGAAGACACAGCTGACTGGGACTGCCTGAGCACCAGGCAAAAGGGAATTAAAGAGTCATTCACAAACAGGAAAACCCCTGCTGACATTCAGTGGTGAAGTTGTCTTCAGAGCACGTCCATTGTGAAAAATAAAAGGCTTCATGAAAAGGAAGGATCAGACAGGAGGAAGTGAGAATGCCAATGCCAACACAGGAGGCAGATGCAGAAAGAGAGTGCAGAGAGAATGCAGAGCTGGCTGAAGGCCGCCTGATTGATTTCTATTAGCAACCTTGCAGTCACTAACAGGTGACTTCCACTCAAGGATGCTACAAAAGGCATGAGGTTACAAGTGCTTAAAGATGAGATTTTTAAAGCCTTGAAGGAATTCAGTCTGGGGAACTGAGGTAGAAAGCTGCCAATGTGGAAAACAAAGGAGGAAATAACAGAAGTCAAGTTGCCTACAAGTAACACAAGAACATCGAGTCAAAGGACATGCACATACAAGAGAGAATTCTTACACCAGGTAACTGCTGGAAGAGCAATGTGAAATGAAGCTCACGTGAGGCCCCAGGCCTATGATCTGCCTATAACATTTTCTGTGTTTCAGCTTTTTTGAGCTACTTGTTGAGATCAGCTCTGTAAAGCACAATTTTGAATTCAGCAGAAAAAAAAACAGTGGAAGAGACTGATCATAAATAAGATTGAACATTACTAATGCAGGTCTTTTCAAACTGAGTTTGAATTGCATTCCACAGCTAAAATAAGGTTAAACAAAATTAAAGCAATTTAAATTCATTTCTCACTGCAACAAAGGGCAAACTGCTGTTTACCCTTTCATGCAACTTTCTTCACAAGCTTGTTTGTTGAAACGTGAAAGTTCTACAGGTTGAAATACATTCAAACCTCTACTGCCCTGCTGTGCCTACATAAGAAACACCTGAAATTACAGCAAGGTACTTACGTGGGTTATGGGCTGCAACTTCCCTGCACACTACAGAAAGAACTGGTAGCCTTCCTTAGCTCTGAATTTCTAAGTCCAGACACCTACATCGTGAACTTCTTGGTTTTACATCAAAACGTTTAGTGCTTCGTGAATTTAGTGCACATGAATTTGATGGAAGAAGAGGAAAACTGCCTTAATTTATATGACAATCTGCTGAATGTATCCTCTTAATCAAAACAGGCAGTAATTCCAAGTAAACAAACCTTCAAAAATAGGATATGAAGGTTTTTCTGTCCATCCCTTATAAGAATCATTATTTGGATAAGGACAACAAAAATGAAAAAGTCATGACTTTCCAGCAGTTTAGAACAGTATATCAACAGAGCAACGTGACGCACTGGAGAGGGTTTATCCTAATTACCCTATTTACCTCCCCCAGAAAAAAACTACAGGCTGCGTCAAAATACTTACATTTCCAGAGTCTCACATACATTTATGCCTACCCTGCAGGAACCTCTCATATCGAAACTACCAATCCTATTACTTTGATGCTGAATTTCATCATGCTGTATTCTGCCCTAGCTAGTTAAATTAGACATAAAATCCCACTAAAACATTCACAGAAGAAATGAGTGGATACTTTGCTTTTAAAGCCATTATTTTTTCTAGGTGAAGGCACAGAAAATGATAGCAACTAATACTCTGACATGCAATATTCTCACAGAAACAAACAGATAGAGGAGGAGGTTACAAAAATGAGAAGAGAAAGAAGATGAAAACAGATTACTCTGAAACAGGAACAGAGCTAATGAGAGGCAGATGAAAAAGGAGTAAAACTGAATTAGAAATAATCCTTTTTAAAGGAGGTGGGAGCAAAGGTAGGAGAATTAAAAAGAGAAGAAAAGGAAAGGACACAGCAGTAATTGGTATCTTTCTCAGCTAGAGGAATGACCTGTCAGGTAAGTCTGAGAGCAGAAAGCCAGATACAACACACACACACCCCGCACTGGAATCAGAGCTTTGCAGAGAGAGCCTCTTGATCTTCAGATACATGGTTTCAGGGTTATAATTATGGCAGCTAGCTCTTCCATCTCCCTCAACCAAGATGATGTATAGAAAGCATAAAAGAAGAAAGAACAATGTGAAACCTCCCCACCTTAACAAAGCCTAGAAGTCAAAAGATTAAAATAAACGTTCTAATCACTGCAAGGCAGCCTGGGAAATTGCAGAGAGGAAAGCACGTCAGAAATACTCGTGAGTTTTGTTTGAAAACTAAGAGAATGTGAGAGCTCTTTATTTGCATTGTCATTCCTACCAGTCTCCTTAGTAAATGCACAGTAACTGCATGATCTAGAGGATTTTCTTCTTCGTTGTCTAGGCACAAATCTGAGTGAATCCCTGCAGAACAAGCCTGCCAAGATATCTTACAGCACCCTGCAACACCGTTCCTTCAGCATCATAAGAACAACAATAAATGTGGTGTACACATTGACTCAGTCATTCCCTTCCTTATCATTCCCCTTTCCTTCTTCCTCTCAAGATAGATTTCTCCCTAGTTCTGTGAAAAGGGAGATTATTATAGATTATTATAATGCAACTCCTAATGTAGGATATTACATTTCAGTATCATTCCGTACTCAGAGCCCAACAAGTTGGGAAAACTGATTTCTCCCTAGTCTGCTCTTCACTGCCAATGAATTCAGAAGACTATGTGCATTTAGACACCAAGGCTAGTTATGTAAGGAAAAAAAATCAAAAGTATATGAATAAAAGTCACAATATGAGATTACTTTAACAAAATATCTAGAGTAGATCAGTCTGCTGATTATGAAATGATATTACGCAGCATTGATTCCAACAAATATAGGCACTATTTCCACTGTATCCTCATATGCCACGTTCCCCAGTACCTGTATGTGTGTGCTTCATTCAAAATTTTATCTGAGCTTTTATTAATCTGCCTATGGCATTTTGAGTAGCTTTAAGGTTCAAGCTAGTGAGCAGATGGAGTGAGCACGAAAAGTAGCAGAAGCTTTTTCAGACGGTGTTCCTGCTAAGGATGCAAAAAAGTATAAGCTACAGCAGGTGCTCTGCCACCTTGATATGCACAGCGTCCCACAGATATGCACAGCCGTGTCTTTGGGCACCCAAGAGAAGTCTGAGGCTAACTGGGGCTAATCTTACTTCATTTCCAAAGTGCAACAACACTGCCTTGCAGTGATTTTGATTACTGCTAACAATGTCAGTCTGCCATGATGGCATTCTCATTTAACTCTTCTCATCTAGACAATCTATACAGGACCGAATATATAACACAATCCTGAGCACATCACATCATCTTTCTACAGAACAACATTTGTTTTGCTTCTTCAATCCTTTTCTGTAGCCTAACCTTGCACATAACCATGCTAGGACTATAAATATATTTCCAGCATTCCAGTCCTGCCAGATACTTCTTTTCTCATATGTGAAACATAATGGCGGTGATATACTAACTTTATGAGTCATGCAGAAGCTTGGAATTTTCACAGTATTATTTATCTCTACACACATATAAGTGGTTGTGGTATCTATGCATCTAATTATGCTAATCAGTCACTTACAAGTCAGATGTAGGCTATCCACCAGTCTATTTCAATTGCAATCACTTTTAAAACATTTGAGGTATTTTGAAGAAATTTATCTTTACCTCTTTGAAGAAAAACAACAAACCTTTTAATGTCACTAGAGACTTAAATTATGTATCTAAAACATGGTTCTATTTTTAGGCTGCTATTCCATGATTTCATATGCAAGTTACATTCAGCGCTCTCTACTGTATCATAGTCAATAAAATAAGTATTAATTTTATACATGCGCCCCAAAACAAAACCTCTGTTTTAACCATGTACCCCAAAACAAAACCTCTATTTGTGCAGCCTTTTGAGTATGGTCTAGTGATCAGAAAACGAGACAGAATCAGAACTCAGGCACTGACTCACCATGTGGCCTTTGCAAACAAATCAGAGAAGGCCAAGATGTTCTGCCTCCCTGAGACTTACCACGTGCAAGATCACTCATGCTGGGAGCAGTCTCTGCATTCTGACTCCGGAGATGTTCAGTGTCCCTGTGTGACTCCTGGGATGGAGGCACTGAAGAAGATGCTGAGGAGGAGGAGGATGAAGAGGAAGAGGCTGGTTTGGATTTGGAATGCAGATCGTTCAATCTCAGGAGATTTTCAGGAGTCACAGTGTCTGGATTCACTGGGGCAGGATGCAGGGTGGCTGGTGTTACTGGGAAGAAGCTCTCTCTGTTGTCCTTCATATGCTTTGGGGTTGTGGGTGTTTCTGCTGTGGACTGCGTAAAACAAAAGAGGGTAGGGACAGACATGAGAAAATACATGCCAGTAATTCTGCACACGCTACCTGTTTCAGTGACACCTGCAGGCAGTTCAACTATTTGTACACAGGAAACACTGTAAATATATATAAAGCAAATATAAAATCAATCGTTATTATCGAAATAAAATAGAGAACCTCCAAATGTTATCTTTTACAGATTTTTCTGTTCCTTAATCTATTTATCAAACAATTGAGCATTTATTCATATTCAAAGTTATAATGCTTTACTTAACAAATCTTTCCCAACAACATACTTTCCTGAAATCCATCAGTAAACATGAATTACAAACTCTTATTAACAAAAATTAATTTCTTTCATTCAAGAATACGTTGACAATCCCTAGGCCTGAACGAGCAGATCCACAATGCTTTAAGAGAACTTGCAAATGATTAAAATAAATTATTCTTTGCAGGTGGTATGAGAAGAAATGGGGAAAACAGAAAAATGTATTTGCACATAAAAAACCAATCAGCCTAATCCTAGATCATAAATTTCCAGTAACTGCAGAACTGAATAATGTTGGTGTCCTATTCAGAACAACACATGGGAAAATGGTTGTGTTTATAGAAGTTAACAATGGCACCAAGAGCAACACTTTCCTCTAAAGCCAGAACCAAGAATTCAGTGCAGTGCTGTTAGTTACGTAGACTGAAGAGTGACATAAATTCACCAAGGAAATAAAAGCACCCATAGAATGAGTATCTTCTCTATAATTTTTATCAGTAATAAAATAAAGCATTCTTGCCTGTGAGGCCACAGGATGCATTTATTTCATGTTCTTTCCAGTCTTCATTTAATGGAGACTTATAGTACCATAAAAGATACGGTTGGGTGAAATCTCAGCTGCTTATTCTCTGCCTTATACCTTTACCTCTCATATCTCTAATATGAATGATTTTAACTATGGTGATTACAGCGTGTTTGGAATAGAAATAAAGAATTCTGTGGTCAGATTAAGAATCACTTTAAGCCCTAATATCTTAGATGACTAAAGATGTATTACAATGCCAGAAGAATCAGCAGAATTTAACTAGGAGAACAAAGTAAACATCATATGGAAAAGTTATGCCTTGAAATTCAAGGCTGGAAAGCATACACTTTAAAAAAAAAAAAAAAAAAAAGTGGAATGTATTTTTAAAATTCCTGAAGTTGATTAATTAATCTCTAAATAGCATGTGATTAAATCTGTGAGATCTTATATGCACACACACAGAAAAATTTAAAAAGCAGCTACATTCAAATCAGTCACCATGCAGGATCCAATAAAGTCTATTCTACCTCCAAAACCAGCAAGTTCCTGATGTATAAAGCATCAGTTCCAAAACTAAAGGTCTCAAGATGCACAAATGGAATTACATAAAGCTGAGGGATATTAAACTGCAGAAGCTTTATGCCAGAAGTGAAATCACTAGAGGAAATGTTCTCAGCGGTGATTTAGAGGGAAAACCCCTCACACCCATGCACTTCATTAATTCATATAATACATTACATAGAACCTGTAATTTCTGTGCTCGTATTGTATTCATTGTTTTTCCTCATCAGAATTATATGAGAGTACTACCTTGCTAGAAATATATCTGCACCTCAAATGGCATTTCCCTAACAAAGTACAACTATTATCAGAGGATATTCGGAAAATAACTCAGCAGACTGGGACAGAACTCGGAAGGAAAACAATTACTGACAGAAAGAACACAGCATCACGGAGTAATTCCAGCTGGAAGGGCTCTCTGAAAGGTCCTTTGGTCCAACTCCCAGCAAAGCAAAATTGACTTAGCTCAGGTTACTCAGGCCTGCGTCCAGCCCAGTTCCAAGCATCTTCAGGGATGGAGGTTCCATAGCCTCCCCGGGTCCCTGTTCCAGTGCTTTGCCACCTTCTCAATGAACATTTTTTTCCTATCATTTTATCCAATGCTCTCTTGCTGCAACTTGTGACTGCTGCCTCTCATCGGGCTCCCTCCTCTCTATTGCAGATGGCAATTCAAGCTCCCACCCTCCACGAGCCTTCTCCTCTCCAGGATGAAGCAACTCAGCTCTCTTGAACTTCACTGCCATAATGCCACACTGTAGACCCGGGTTCAACTTCTTATTCCCCAGGACTCCAAGCCTATTTGGGAGAGCTGCTACACTCAGTTACATTGCACAGGAGTTATTCTGCCTCAGGTGCAGGACTCTGAATTTCTCTTTGTTGTTTGTCTCTTTTATTGCAGTTCCTGTCATTGCAAGCCTCTACAGATCCTCTGCACAGCAAACCCTGCTCTCCAGCATTTTTAGGATGCCCTCCGAGATGATATAATTCATGAGCTCCCCAAAGGCTCAGTATTCCATCAAGGGATTAGAGAAGATGTTACAGAACAAGTCCGAGGAACACCACTGGGAACTGGCAGCTGAGCAGAAGGCTGGTGGCTGCCACATCACATCTCACTAAGCAACAGAGGCACCAACAAACACTGGTGAGAGGAAGGCCTTCCTGTAACTTGTGGATGCTCAGGCACACAAGGAAAAAGGTTGAGATGAAATAACCCTTATTGGTATACAGAGATTGAATGAATTCATATTCCTGTTTCTCTCAAAATACAGATGTCCTATCAGGGGCAAAACAAAAAACAAATTCTATTTTTAATTGGTTCATCCAGATGAAGTTGCAGGGTTTCTTTTTCCAGAGATTTTTTCCATAGAAAATCAGCCTGCCTCATAAGGACAGTAAAATTTTAATTGCACATAAAGTCAAGTCAAAACTGGTATGTTTCTGTCTCAATAAAACCATGACTGAGATTCCTTATGCACAGTCAAAAAGTACCGTCCTGTACTGAAGAGTAGCAACCACAGATTTTTGTATTTAAGAATTTAAAAGGAGCCTTTCAGACATGACCTATTAAAGAGTTTTTAAATCTAACAGTAAGAATTCTAGCACCTCTGATCAGTAAGTGATGCTACTCACAAAACCCAGGCTAGAGCAGGACTGCTAACTATGCTGCTCACCACGAATTTTGGGGCTACATTTTCACCACCATGCAAGTGACTGCATCCAGGAAAACACCAGACCTTGTAACACTGTATTTGAGAAACAAACCCAGAAAAAGCCATTACAGAAAGTCTTGGATTTGCCAAAAACAAGTTATGTCCATCTACTTCTACTGCTATACAGGCAGTGAGGCACCATAAAGATTAGCAGAGTAGGAACTGAGCAGCAGTGACAACCCTCTACCAGTGTTTTATGTGGTTTTTCATGAGGATATTTTTCTCAGTTTCTCCTTTGCATTGCTAAGAGCACAAAAATTCTCCTTCCCTCATTCTCCAACCCACCTCACCGTGCTGAGCTTCTCCATTCTCACTGCTGCTTTTGAAATACAGTAGCTCGATCATGAACTGGCTTTAGTTACCACGTCTTATGTTCACAAGGATGCTATTCACAGAACAAGTGTATACAGCTGAAGTGAGATGAAAGCTTATCTGCTTTCCTCATAACTTTCGTTGTAATACCACGTTCATCTGGTCAGGACTGGACCTTTTTCTTGGTTTTTTTGGAAACAAGTTACTGAAGTAGTTCTATTTTTGTCTCAACTACTATACTATCAAAGCAGATAGAAGAAACATTTAAGACATTAATATCCAAACGTGTCATTGGCTGTGAGAAAAACAGCCCAATACCTTCCAGAAATACCTGCTATCTTATTTCCTGTCCTTTCAAATATCTAGGAAAACGTTCTTCATTGTGAAGTCTGTATAAAATCAAATTTCAAATGAACACTTAGCATGTGTATTTGCTTGGATTATGATTTATACACATACAGGAGTGCAGATCAATCTCTGTATTTGCTCAAACCTTGACTATTTCTGCATACCCGTTGCAAAGAGGCCATTCAGCTTCAGGAAGCCTATGAGGAAACCTTTACCACATTGGAAGCTAGTGTAAACAAAGAAAATTCAGGAAAATGGGCGTAAGGACAGCCTACCTCCAGGAAAGGTAGTGGTAAAAATAAGTGGTTTTTTTCAAATATGTTAGTGGAAAAAAATAGCTCCCTGTGGTTTCCCAGTGAGGCACTTCAGTAATGAGACAACAAAAGCAAAGAAAAAAAATTGGGCACTAAGTTAAGTTATGAGAAAATTGTACTTTACAGAATACCTGCGAAGTCATGAGCTGACAACCTGACCAAGGTTTTATTTTTGCCTTGTTGTTTTCAAAACACATTCTGAAAAACAAATAAATCCTACAGGCACCTTTACTGATACTGCCTCTGGAACAGCTCACTGCTCTGTGGCTGTGGGAAAAAGCAATGATCCAATGTTCCATAAAATGGGAAAGTGACAGTCTTCCCAACGGAAGTTTCCTAATGAAAGATGCTGGCACTGTAACTGTTACATAACGTTTGGTGGTGGTGGTTTTTTAAATCGGTCTCATGTTGAAGTGTGGGATCGTGGTGGGATTGAAGTCAGCATCCACTTGACAGAAAGGTGCACCAGGAAGCCTGAATGACAAGCCAGCTACGTTCAATGCTGTGCTGTAATTATTATGTCTTCTCACATTTTTTCCTCTCAGTCTCTCCACAGCAATATTTGAAGCTAATCTCCTTTGGAAGTTTTCTCCAAAGTACATCAGAACAACAATATCCATTATCTGTAATCCAGACTCTGAGGAACCTTCTATTTCTTAACATTACAATTCTACATGCAGAACACAGTGAACGTTATATACATCTAATTTAACTGCCTAACTCCAGCCTAACAAAATCCTTTGTTGACACTTAACGTCCAACACAGACAACATTCCAGCAATACTTTCATACACAAAATGGACCAAGAGAGAAAATGATGAAAAACATTGATAGACAAACTGAAAGATAAAAAAGTGACTTTTTCCTTCATGTTCACTTAATGATTGCTTTCTGCAGCAGACAGAAGGAGGAGAGCTGTTAATTATATCAAGAATACACCTCCAGGATAGAGTGAGAGGGGGATGCCATGGCAACTGGCAAATGCAACAGTGAACAAATGGTCACCCTTTGGTAGGAGTGAGACCATAAGAAAAACCTTCCTTCTGTCCCCGCGACCCCCCACCTCCTACTTCCCCCTCCTTCACCATCTCTGAGGCATTAATAAAGCATGCAGACAACTCAAGAAAAACAACTTTCCCTGTAAGCGGCCTCTGACGTCTTGATGTGCAGGAAGATGAAAATTAGCAGCATGTGGGTGGAACAAAGAGGGGGGAAACACATGAGGTAGAACCAGAGATTATTATTTTCTAATTATTTAATATTTTACTTATCTCCATCAATTTCCAGCAGAACAATTTTACAGAAAGCTTTTAGCTGTTTCTTGAAGAGAACAGCTTGCTGTGGGTTGCTTTTTTTTTTTTCCTGAAGCGAGAATTCAAGAAGAAAATGCTCTAGACGTTTGAGGTAGTTCACACAAGTCATTCTCAAGTTCTCCCCCTGAAGAAAAAAGCCTAGAAGACTCCATCACCGCAATGCTGACAGCATTCCACAGCACAAGGCCACAGAAGTGCCCTCCAGCTTTACTCACAGTAGACAATTTTCCTCCGTTTCAAACAAGAGGTCACATTCCCTGTAAGTTCCAGCACAGAGACTGTAACATCACTATACTGACACTCAAAGTCAATTCCAGTACTTTGCTCTCCAGGCCACGTGTGGTTCCAGCCACAAGTTCCATAAGCCCATTTCCTACATTTCCCTACAATTCCTCGCTGCTAGGCCGCAAGTGAAGATGACCCACTGCCAGCACTGGCGAAAAGAGGATCCAAAACCTCTGTTATCTGTTCCAGAACTAGACACGGGCAGGAGCAGCAGCACTACCACACAGCCCTTCCCCATTAAACACTGCTTTTCCTATTACAGAAGCAGCAAAAGTTCATAGAAGTAAAGAACGTGCTGGCAGCCTGCCAGGAGCCTGAAGACATGTCTCATTTGCATAACCTGATTGTGCCTTTGTGTTATAAGAAAATTTACTTGTTTTGATTCTAGTTGCAGCTTCTTTATGAAGCATCACGTTTAATTAGGTCTGACATTAAAAAGTGCTGAGGAGTTTTGACTGCAGGTTTAGAAAGGGAAACAAGGGGAAAACTCAGCTCGGCACCAGTAGATAAGAGAAGGTGGCGCAGATGTGGTACTTTTGTAAAGGTGAGCAATGCTGTGGGCCAAAGGGAGGATCTCATCTGTAAGCAGCACAGGAAGAGCTCAAGTTTGGCAGCTAGAGTAGGAAAGGGAGGGGGATGAAAAATTGCTTTTCTCTTTCTCACTCCTTAGGGACAGAGCTGGTCCCAGAGCAGGGATGCTTTGGCAAAGGCAGCAGTGACTCCTAAATAACTCAGCAATGTTGAAATAGTCCCTTCTCATGACATTTAGATGATATACAATATTATGAGAAGCCAACAGAAATTTTCAGCTGCTACAATGCTATCCATCAGTAGGAATTTCTACATACAGTTCCCTATTCTCAAGGGTCACAGCATAGGACTAGAGACTTAGTGGCATTTTGGAACTTTGCCTTTGAACACTATTGTATTTTTAGATGTTGAGTCTAGACCTATGTGCAAAGTCCACGTCTGCAGTGTTTTCTATAAATTCAGTTCTCAGGACTGGTGAGATATAGCATATGCTAAAACGTGGCCTGCAAGTTTCACCTGTCCCCTTCAAGCTGCCTGTCAGGACAGTTTTAACATGGATGAAAGCTCTAACTTCAGTATTATGGCACTCAATGTTTAGTTTGCAGTGATAAAAATATCTTTCCAAATTCCAGCTCCAGAGAAAAAGGCAGGTGTGTTCTTACACTGAAATATCTCCATTTGCACTAATAGAATACGCAGAGTACAATGAAGCTTTCCCGAGCTTCTGCTGCAGTAACTTTTTCATGCAGGCATGTCTCAAACAGCAGCACAGACATCAATATGATACATAAAATGAAGAATTTAGTATCGTCAACTTCAGGTAGTCACTGGAAAGGCATATTAGAAATTCTCTAATTATCTAGAAGCTTCCTAAGTGCTTTCTGCTCCTGTGTCCCCTCCTGGTCCTTAGGACCACACATTGAAGTGTAATGCTATGTCAAGGTCAACCCAGCCTACCTCAATCTTTCATTTTCCTCAAAAAGGCCTCCTAGGTATTCAGTTTTCAGGGACCATTAATTTCATAAGAAAATCATTCTTGGCAAGACTAAAAATATACCTCATAACTCAGAGCAATAGCCAACTCTTTTAGGATGCCTGCAAATCTTATTAATAACTTTCTGTGATTGAGAAAGTTAAACGAGAAAGAACAAGCATCCTTTAAAATGCTGTTTGACCATTAACTAAATTAATTTATCATGTAATCTCAGTAAATTAAATACTAATGACACAGGGACTACTGCTGGATTGCAGTTTCAATATAGTTGATATATGTCTAACAAAAATCCTGCTCGCAGTGAACTTAGAGAGAAAAATTCAAAAAGAAGAACGACTGTCAGGAATACTTATCCTCCATCCCAGTGCTGTGTGGCCACACAAATGTCTGTGCCAGCACAAATGGCAGCAGTGGGGCAGTCTGACAAAATGGTGTTTGACATGGAAGTGCATATGAAGCAGAAGCGTGTCACTGAGTTCCACCGTGCAGAACAAAATGCCCACCGGAAGGACATGGGAAAGCAAAACTGTATTTGCTATGGAAAAACACCAATTACTCCTAAAAGTAAGAGCTGGACATCATTAAGCTTGCATGGATGTTTAACTGAAAAGGTTCCTCACCACACTAGAGCCCAAGGCTATAGCATTTTATCTTACTCTGTACTGGGTCAATACAGGTGCACCTTTCTGCTAAAGGTATTACAACCTAATCACAAGCACACCATTAAGCATCCTAAAGATGTCTAGCAATACTTTACACATGTTGTTGCTGTTCACAGTTAAAGGACACCGTTTTGAAATTGAATGTTCTGTCCCTGACATGAGAAAAATATGCTGCTACCCTACAAACACCTCATGACAAAATATGTACGTTACTTTCTTTGTTGATTTGTCTTTTTTTCAACAGAATGAACACAGCAGCTTACATGTGGCATAACGATGGTTTTGCACCATCATTCTCTTCTGCCTCCTTCAAAGCAGGGAGTCAGCTTTTCCAAGCCACTTCCCCATGCACTGAGCCGACTTTGGAGAAGATGCTAGAGCCTCTTAACAGTGACTCAGTCACGAAGACCACAGAGGGTTTCTGAAATGAAGTGGAAGTGTCACACTACTGCCAAGCTATTAAAAAGATCTCATCACAAAAGTATAATAATCCACTTTGTCAAATTCCGTTTACTGATTGCTGTATTGTTTCCTGCTTATGTCTGAAGAGGGATATAAAAAGATTTCAACAGAGCTGCTAAATATTTAGGTTAAAAACTGTGACTGGTCTGGAAGAGAGTTGAGAAGTCACAATTCAAGTATCTCAGAATTCAATAGGAAGTGACAACTTCCATAAAAAAACCATACACTGCCTGGAACTGCAAATTACAAAAGCCAGCAGAGGAAGACATAGATCAAGGTGGGTTTTGTGTTCATTTATTGGTCTGGGATAAGGGACTGAAGAACCACAGGCCCTATAATCCTATTCAAACTCTCCAATAGCAAAGAGCTTCTCTAGCTTATGGCAGCTTTACGCATGACATCATTTGTTTACAGAAGGCAAATACTTGCCAATTTTAAATAAAACAGGATCCAGTCTGTTGAAGACAGATGTCTACAAGAGCGGCTATTCCTGTGTCTCCACACTAATTCAGTGTTACACGAGAAACAGTAGGACAGCCTCACACTGCTAACGAGATCTGCTAGAAATAGATGAAAACGAGACTGCAGTATGTGATAATCTCATTAGTTGGGACTGCTTCCTAAAAGGGAATGCTTACAAGCTTCCTAGCGCATCACATTAAGAGGTATGTTTTATTTCAAGTGATTAAACATGAAATCTCATTGCCTCCAGTGCAGTTAAATACTAGCTCCATTATTATATCTATTTCAAGATTATCTGTGTGCAGGTTTTTCACCACTCTAACATTTTGCTGCACACATGAGGAACTGTTGACTTTGCTGGAAGAGCTGGCATGGCATACCAAGAACCTTTATGAAGGCCCAGCAAGAAATCTGGCTGATATGTGAGACTTTATTAAGTAGTTTTCAAAAAGGAGAATAAATCCAAAAAGCAAACAGTTACATTACCATTTAAAGAAGCTTATTAGGAAATTCCTTTTATTCTGAAGCCTTAAATCACAGTACAATGACTTGTATTTTTTCCCCCAAAACAAATTACTATCACTAAAAGAGTCTTAATAGTATGAGAAAAGATGTACTTATTAACAACAACCACCACCTGCTAAATACCAGACTGCAAAAAAAGAAAGGTTTCCATTGCACACCCCTCCTGACATTTTTGTTCATTCCTACAGTTCAACAGAAAAATGCTACAGGCTTCCTCAGGGGCAAAAACTGGAGAAAAATGTTAGTTCCTTGAAAATCTCAATGAAGAAAAGCTCCCTTTACTCTTACATTCTCTTCTGTTTTGCTGTTAGGAGGTGCACTGTCTAAATGCACATGTTAACTAGATGTGCTGTTAGGTAATTCTTACCTCAGTACTAACAACTGGGAACATTTACGGACGCTCAGGACTCAGACACGGTACAGAGAAAAAAATGGACTGGCACATCTCCTGACAAATAAAAATTCACACCATTTCAGGAAGAAATTTAGTGTGCAGGTAATCCTGTACAGAACAAATACTGTGTAACAGAGCCTGCTTCAAGGGTTTGAAGCTCCTCTAATCACCTCAACAAGGCCATAATCATCAGCAGAACAATATCCAGCAAAATGAGATAAAATTACCTAGAGATTCAAGAGAAAGGTGCACGAAAATGCAAGGTTTATACTCCAGCAGAAGGCACCTGTACTGAAAAAAAATGGAAATTAAAAAAAAAAAGAGTTCTGAAAGGTTCCAGGTATTTCACAGAAATATCAGGATTTCCTGGAGTTGCAGAACAGGCAGGACTAAACCTCATGGCAGGAGCTGATCAACAGCCTCAATTTTGTACAGCTTTAGCAGAAAGAACAAACATAAAAAGGAGGCTTCTGCCTCTATATAATATGCAGTGTTCATCTTGCAAGTTTCTCTCCCTATTGACCAGCATCTAACACCACTGTGCTTTTGTTCTGAAGATGCATTTGCCATGTACACTAACACATTGAAGGAAGGACCAGGAAATACACATTATTTGAGGCCAGGAGGAAGAGATTTAAAGAACAGTGGCAGTGTGCTGGTGATGGATATCTGATTTGTTTCATAATCTTGAAGAATTATCTGAAAATTTGAGCTATGTATTTGTTTTGAAGCACAGGTGAATTAGGTATTCGGATCCATTTTACATGAAGACAATATTTAAATTGCTAAAATCAGAGATACAGCTATATTCTACAGAACAAAGGCCTCAGCCAAATTTCAAACGTGGAAAGAAATTCTCAGGACTTCTTTTGTCCATTTTAATGAAAATTAGTGCATAGGCAAGGGGGAAGAACCAAGCAATGGAGAAGCTGGCAACTGCTACCTGGGAAGCTGTGATGCATTCTGTGCACATCTCTAGATCAGCCACTGCGTGTGCTTCTCCTCATACACCTCTACTAGAGAAGATGCAATGGGAAGATTAAATATTAGGCAAAATGAATCACCTCTAAGGACATCAGTGATTCCTTTCAGATTCCTTCTTGGCTTTATTTACGATTAAAGACTGATAATGACCATCCCTTTAAAGCTCAACAGCTGTTTGCTGGAGAAATTCAGAAACTATAAGCCAATATAAATTCAGTAACTTGAAGAGTTAAAAATCAGAGTTCTCAATGGTGCAAGT
>JAOWBP010004343.1:7569077-7589992 GCA_028571105.1 Tragopan temminckii | reverse complement strand
ACATAGGTAGTTCTCCTTTACCTGGTGTTCCTTGTGTGCAGCTGGTGGCTAGTTTTGTTACCAGAAATGCAAAACAACAGCTGTTGATAATTGGAACTTTTTTAAACTTAGGTATCCAAGTCCACCAATGGGATCTGGATCTGCCCCTGCTATGTCTGCTGCCGAAGAAAACGTGGAATACGTTCGGACTCTCTATGACTTTCCTGGCAACGATGCTGAGGATCTCCCATTTAAAAAGGGCGAAATACTGGTAATTGTAGAGAAGCCAGAAGAACAGTGGTGGAGTGCCAGAAACAAGGATGGTCGGATTGGGATGATTCCTGTTCCTTATGTAGAAAAGCTAGTCAGATCTTCTATCGGGAAGCATGGCAACAGAAATTCCAACAGTTACGGTATTCCAGAACCCGCCCATGCTTATGCTCAGCCTCAGACCACAAGTCCCCTTCCCACAGTATCCAGTACACCTGGAGCAGTCATCAATCCTCTGCCATCCACGCAGAATGGACCAGTCTATGCCAAAGCTATCCAAAAGAGAGTACCCTGCGCTTATGACAAGACTGCACTGGCATTAGAGGTGAGTTTTCCCCTTTGTCTTACAGTTCTCCAATGGTTTTGAAAAATAAACTGAATATTGATAGTGGCAGAGCAGGTGTGGATGACTTTATGTGGAGTCTGTTTGTCTATGCCAAAGGACTGAAAAGTTCTATTATGTTCTGAAGAAAGACGTACAAAAATTGCTTCATCTATACCACTTCCTTTGAGAAAAGTGACTAAGCTAAGCTACTAAGAACCTAGGCATAGTGCACTGGTGTCTTGCCTAGGAAACAGTGAAATATGCTGTAAGAGCAGTAGAATATATACACCCTTCTGTGGAAGCGCTAGGGATGACTTTGCTTCTCCACTTGATCTCGGAGAAGGGATTTTAATTGATCATTCCAGGCTGAGAGCTGAAATAGAAAGGTAAGGATTGCTAATAAACAGTTATTTTTTCTGATTCTCAACTGTAGCTTTTTGGGTGTGCGGGATGGGGAGGCTCAAGGAGTAAATGTAGGGAAACAGGCAAGGGAAGCAACAACATCTTAGCAAGTAAAACTAGTGGTTTTAAAAATATTTTTGAACTTTTTCTATTGCCTTTTCTCAGTTTGCAAATGAAGCTGCTGCCAAAGCTGCTGCTTTTCACTAAGATTCTAAAGGTTTTATTTGTCACTTCTGGTTATTCATAAAAGTTTCCCAAAGTTGCCCTTTCATATAATCTCTACAGGTGATTATTGGCAGAAGGTTAAAAATTAAACATATCACTGTTTTCCTTGAGTCTTACAAAAGCTAGCAGTCTGTCATTTGTGAACAGCGTCTGAAAATTAACATAGGAAGAAAAGTAAATTCTCTGCCAACTGCACCATACAGAAGATTCCTGCCAAAACTATTCATGCTTCTGAAGACAGAAAGGCAAGCAGTTGATTTTATGTTATCAGTATGTAATAGAACAACTTGAGGGAACTTGCTTTGCTGCAAGGTAGCAGAACTGCTTGGCAGGATGGCTCTCAGTAATGAATTTTTTCTTATTTGCTATTTAGTGACCTAGTTAATCCTATCATTTAACTGCCTTGATACACTGGAAGGATTCATTCTCTGGCCAACATGCAGGTTTGAATTGTGATTATAGCTTTTCCATCTATGCACAGGGAAAGAGAGCAACCTCATTTTACAGCAACATATTTTTTTGTCACGCGTACCATTTCTAAAGAAAGCTCCAAATTCTTGGCATGATCTTCCTTTTGTTTAACACCTTTTGCTGGCCCAACCTTCTCAGGGCTCTGCATGTTCCTTAATAATCCAAACTACTGGAAGTCACAGTTAAACATTGTTGAAAATGATAGGGTTCACTTAGACTAGAAGTTTTGTAAGAGCACAGACAGTCACTAGCAGGAGAGAAAGAATAGCTTATGGGAACGCTTGGGAGAAGAAAGTTAGCAGTGTTCTTTCAAAGTAACATATTGCAGTATTCAGCCTCAGTCACAGTTCAGCTTGTGTGGATAAGAACACCTTGGTACAGTTGTACTGATTTTGTAATCTCATCTAAACTGATACAACAGTCTGAAAGCAGAGTATCTGTTTGCTGGCTTTAGCTTTCTGTGGTCAGCACACAGACAGTGCTTGAAAGAAGCAGAATACCATCTGGAGTAAATAAAGCTGTTGCACAGTAATCTGCTCAACTTCCTTTTAAGTGGAGAGATGTCCCATTTTCAAGCTGAACCCTGGGAAATGACAAGCTCTCTCCTTTCAAGTCTGATTGTTCTGTTGTATGCAGTTGTTTACACAAGCTGTCAAAATGTAAGACAAGATAAAGAGCCATAGCCTGTTACAGAGAAGAAACTTGTTTGGTAAGGTAACTTTTTTTTTTTTTTTTTTTAAGTCTCTCCCATGAAAAGATACAATTTATAAAGTGAACATTCTACTGAAAATCCTTGTTAAGATGTTTGGTAGGATGTTTAACTTTGAAATAGTTTATAAAATGGGAAAGTTTAATGGCAAGCAAGTCTAAGGGTAATTGCCATATCCTTTTTTTCCCTATAAGGATACTCATTAGGAAGCATGGCATTTATTTCTAAGACTGACATGTCACTGTGGTCAGTTCAGTTAATTACACTGGCAGCACAGATTTAGCATTTTTAATGAAATGGTTGAAGCTTGCAGTTTCTCACTGTGATCCTACTGAATTCTATTACTGACATGTAGTATTTCCAAAGACCCACAAAAAACCCTCACAATAAAAGCAACAGCCAAGATCTGTTTCTCTAGTTGTGTGCTTTCGCCAAGAGGCAATTTCCTTCCTTTCTGCTGCTCCAGAGGAAGGAATATGAAGGACAGGGATGCAGTGTCCTGTATTTGTTGGAACTAGAACTCTGTATTACAGGGTTACATACTGCTCTTCTTCAACCTCGGTTTTCCTTGAGAAAACTGGGAGGGCAGCCCTGTGCTCAGTGGTTACACAAGATAGTGCTTTGAGGAGGCGATGGGTTTTGTAAGAGCAGACACTGCTGGCACTGCTCCTGTGATACGGGGCAGCAAAGCCTGCCTTCAGGTTTCTCAGCATTAATAATCTGTAGCTGTACGGCCAGGCTGACCACAGTAATACACTGATGAAGCCTTGTCTTAAGGCAGTACATGATGTGCAGGTTTAAGTGCCCAGCAGCCTCAAACCTGCTGCGTTTTACCTTAAAGAAGCAGCTTATCTGTTGGGAATTGAGTACTCTGCTTGGATCTATGCAACAAAGTTCTTCACATCTAGCAAAGTCAGCAGACAAACCAGTGATACATAATTCCTTTAAAAACTAGCAGTCTCTTTTTTTCCTCTTATAAAACAGAGTGGAATAACTTAAGGAACCAGAAAACAGGAGAGCAGCAGCTGCTGCCACTCTTTGGTCTACCAGGTGACAAAACAGCAGTTCCTACCATTATTCTCAGTGCTTGTGAGGTATTTCTCATACACCATTCTGAGGGCAGTAGAAGTCCTGGATTTCATATCCAGATTTGGAATATAGTATTTTAAGATTTTTTTTGACAAATATATACACAGAGCTTCAGTATATTTTTTGTAGCAATTTTTATAAGTGCCTTTTTTTTCCTCCACACCTATGCCAGCATTGTGTAGTATTAAGCAGCTGTATCTGCGCATCCTATATCAAACATACAGATGTATTAATTTGCTAGTACAGAGTTAAGGTTTCACTGAAATATATTGGTGAAATGAATACCTGTTCACCACACTTGCATAACTGACACCGTATTTCTCCTGAGCTTGTTGCAATTAGGTTACAGATAACTTTTTTTTCCCCTCTTTATTTTAAAGTTGAGACAAGTAGGGCAAAATGTGCTGGTAGTAGAACTTAATTAGGAAATTAGGTTGCTGCTATCACTTGACAACAAGCATAGTGCTTTTCTTAGCTAAGGAAATTTTGTCTTGCTACGTTAAATATTAAAATGCATCCAAGCACAAGGATGACAGTTTTACTTTAACTGTACAAGCACAGGTCCTGCGTTTTAAAAGTTGATTTTGGAGCATTAGTTCTGATAGCTATTAATGGAAAATGACATTGTGGGAGGATTTCTGTGTCTGTGCTGATATGTACCAACTTCCCAGTATGCTACATTTGAAAATAAGGCTAACAATTACACTGGAGATTATATGCATTCTTAATCTTTGTGACCTCCTTTACCAGTCAGAGTTTGTTCCCATCGTGACTGCATTCAGTGCCTTACAGTTCAGTGCATCTTCACACTCAGAACTGTTTGCAGAGCTTATTTTCAGATGAAACTGAAAGCAATAGAGATAACCTAGACAAGTTCCTGTGCTAAAGCTGTGACTTAGCATGGCTCAGGAACACTCCTCTATTGAAGCTTTGTGGCCTCCAAATTCCATACAATCATACAACATGCTTAGCAGGAGACAGGCTATCATAATTTAATGGAAAACTGTGCTTTCTTGTAGTAGTACTACAATCTCACCTCTGCACTTCAAGTATAGGTATGACAATTGCCAAAGTACATCACTCTGTTCCTAAATGAGGCTAGATTAATTGTATCTATAGGCCATCAGCATTTCTGTGTTGCCCTTTGACCTGTTCTAACATCTCCAGAATGATCTTTCTTCATGTCTGAATGACTGCATGCTCTGGTTTGGGCAATTCTTCTGGCTCAGAGCATGAAAATTAGGGTAACAGAGGCGTGCTGTCAGCTTTTTAGTTTCTTCAGTCTTCCAGTATCTAGAAGTTCAGAGTCTCATTTTGTCCCGCTTGTAGTTCAACCAAACTCTGCCCCCTTTGTTTAGCCTTATATCTTTTGGGGACAGTGTGATAGAGTAATTTTGTTGTTGGAATATCTATGGAACATGCTGAATTATCTGACTACGTGACTCAAATGGCATGCAGGAAACCTTGTCAGTGTATGAATCAGCTTCAAATGGAGACAGGTATGGAAGAGTTTAGAGTGAATGAAGTAAGCTTTCTGACTGGCATGTTCCACAACTTGCATTTCCCCAGGGCTTTGAATTCATGCTGTAACAGGGACATAATGAAAGGATGCTATCTAAAATGCATTTTGATTTTTATCGTTTGGGTGGAACCAAATGGCTGCATTTCAGAAGTATTACTCACATCAGCAGTTGATGCTTCCATGCAGTGATACTGGCATACTTTACAAGTGAATTACTTATCTGAAGGATGCTGACACTAAGGAAGTGTTATCCTCATTTACAGATAAGGGCCCATGAGCTGTCCAGAATTGCACAGGAAGTTTGTGACAGCAATGAGAATAGAACCAGATCTCCTGACTGCCCTGTTCCTAATCATAAGGCAACCCTTCCAACTGGTCTGAAACATTCTCTAAAAACAACAGCATGTTAAGTAACTTCCATGGGAGATCCCACCTCAGCTGACCCTACTGTAGAGGCTTTAAAGAGAATTTAGCAAATACTGTGCTTAGTGTTTGAGGAGAGGAAAATGCATAGAGGGACTACTTGACCGAATTCTTTCGGATGTTGCTAATCCAGAGGTCATTAACACAGATGCAACAATTACTTGCTCATGACATCAAGGTTCCTTCCCCAGAGTCTTGTTTCAGCATGCCATTTCATTCAGTCTTTAAGGGAACTGCCTTTTGTTTAAAGCAGAGGACATCCAGCAGTCCTTGGTATACAAGATGATATTTTGAGAAGCTTTTCTCAGCTACCATTCTTTAACAGCTGCTACAGATCTAACAACTCCCCCTGCCCAGCAGTCTAAAGAACTTCTTGGGTTGTTAATCTACATGGCAGTTTATTGAAAGATAATACACTTACTGTATCTTTAATTTTTTGCTCACCTGAAGTCAGACTCCCAAGCCCATCCATGCTGTAGAAATCAGTCAAATTGAATGATATTTTTATAGGCTTTCTGCACAAACTTTGGATGGAACTCTACAGCACGTGACCAGAATTAAATCTGACTCAGAACACGAGTCTGTGTGTTTCTTTGGGCATGTGTACTACGGATTTTTTTTCCATTAATAAGATTTAAATGCTTCCAAGTGAATTGTTTCTATGGAGCAGTACAAATGCAGTTGGGTTTTGACTGTTGCAGTGAGGCTTTCTGAATCCTGGAACTCAAATCTGTCCTCAAAAGTTACTTAAATCTAGCAGAGTAACATTGAGTTATTTATAGATGTTATCAGCCTTTTCCTAAAGAGGCTTCTGTTAGGTTCCTGTTTAAGTCATCTTGTTACTATATAAAGCTTTCTCTAGACTTTCTGTTTAATGAGAAGTCAGACAAATTGTGCTTTTTCTCAAGCACACCATCAAAGCAAGCTGCAGCATTCCAGGAAGAGATAGAAACCAGCCACACTGATGCTACAGGAGCATGCTAACTATCAGGCAGTGTATAACTGCTTATAGGACACGCAGGCTTCATCTTTGAGTTTATGAGCAGCACACATGAAAATGACAATTAAAGAAAGTCTCACAATTATCACAAAAACGTATAGGAGTTCAGAGGGGATTTTCCTATCTGGAAAGTACAAGATGAAGATTGTTCCACATGTCACATCTGGAACATTTGGGTGGGAAGTGGAAAAAACCTACAAGTAGTGGCAAAAGCAGGGCAAGAGAGTGGGGGCAAACGTATTAATTAATGTCTAACTCCATTCTAATACACAACATCAAGCTTACATTTCTGAGAAATTTTCAGAGCTACACAACACTGAGTGAGTGCCACAGTTCACTGTAACATCTTAAATCTCATTTAAGGGTTCAGAATGCTTGTAAGCAATCTTCAGATAACACCTATTGCAGTAATGGGAGCTGCTTTCAGTAGGCTCTAAAGTCAGCTTTTTCTTTGATGGAAGATGCATACATCTTAACTGAGAAGTTTGAATTCAAAGTCCTTTGCCAAGGTTCTGAAACCACCTGTGTCAGTTCTACATGCAATATTATTTAGATAATGCATACAGATCGTTATACGTACTGTGTCAATAATAAGAGGTAGTTGTTCCCTCAAGAAGATCACAGCTTGTTACCTCTGGAGCTTACAGAAGTTGGCTGCTGATCTGAAACCCAGCTGCATAGTTCTTGGATCTCCTTTGGGGAAGAACCTTCTGAGGGTGCTTGCTGTTGGTCATAGCGTGGTTCTACCTTTTGTGCCCTTAGCTATTAGCTGCTAATCTCACTTGTCTAATATTTACTATAGTTACTACATAGATGCAATTCAGTAAACAGGAAGGGAGGTGTAGTTAGAGGGCTGCTGCAACAGGCCACATGCTCAGCTCTTCTGAAGCAGTTCAGGGAGAAATGACTGGAGGTAGTCCTCAGCACTGCCTGCTGTAGCACGTTTGGTTCTGCGAGTTACCCTGATTCAAATTAAACGCAGCATTGAACAGAGAAATTTACCACTTGGGCTGATGGCTTTTTTTTGCTTGATCATAGCTCAGCTCTGCTTGTCTTTGGCCAAATAGGAAGAGACACAGTTGTGATAGGAAAGGCTCGACAAGTCATTGTTCCTGTTTCAAATTCTCTGACGGGAAGTGAAGGTGAAAGCAGCAAACCAAGCTAGAATTTGTGCATCTCATACTTGGGAACAACTTTTTGAGAATGCTTTTGTCTGCTTTGGAAGCATGCAGAGTTTTAGAGAACTACACTAATTTCTTAGACTCTGACAGCCAGAACTGGAACAGTGAGTCTGTTTACTACAGGAATCTCTTGGGAAAAGAGAATTTTCCTTTGAAGTAAACCTGCTAATGCTAAAAACAAGTACTGTGCTCTTTTGAATGCATGTTGCATCTCATTACTTGTGGTAGCTTTAGTGATGTCAGCCTGTCTAAGCTAAATATACTGTAGCATGAAGTAAGCTTTTCTACAGGAAAAGGTGTGGTTCAGCAATTTATTGCAACATGTAAATATATGTTAAGTTTTCCCAACAAGGGTGCAGATTTCCAGCAATAAAATGTTTGTTTCAATTAAATAAAACTAACTGCTTTCCCTTTAAAGCTTATGCAAAGGTTTTTTAGAATTCTGAAGCTGTATTTATTGTTCTTGTTTACTTGATTCGTATCAAAGATGAGATTCTCATGTGTGCTAACAGATGTTTTTTTTTAATGATGCAGGTTGGAGATATTGTGAAGGTTACAAGGATGAACATAAACGGTCAGTGGGAAGGAGAGGTCAACGGGCGAAAAGGGCTCTTCCCATTCACACATGTCAAAATATTTGACCCTCAAAACCCAGATGAGAACGAATGATTCCCTTGATCTGATTTACACTGCTGCTTCCCTTTCCTGGCTCTCATTAGTGTTGTTTGAGGTGGGATGATGGCTAAATAGCACATTGCTAGCATTGCCCATTTTTCCAGCTTGCTGCAGTTTGACAGTTCTTTTAATACACATTTGGAATACATACAACTGAAGTCACTGCCTGACCTTCATACCATAGATACATCAACCAGAATTTGGTTTCACTTTTAAAACTGTATTGGGCCTTAAGCTGGAGAAGACTGAAGCATATAGCAGACAAGCATGGGAAGAAAACCCTTCTTCTTGAGACTTCCATGGACTTGTTCTGGCCTGCTCAGTAGGAAGAGCCCTAATCTTAGAGCAAACATGCAACTCATCTGTTACTGTCCAACAAAAAGCAACAACAAAAATGCAATTTTAGGACTGAAGAAGACTTAGTTTTAAGAGAACCTGCCCTAAGGTAGTACACTTACAATGATGGTCTCTTTAAAGGACATTAATTGAAGCTTATGTATTTTAAGCAGTTGCATTAGAAGCTGCTCATTTCTGTTAACTCTTAAGCTTGTTGTTGACCTTCCTGAAAGTGTGTGTTAAATACAAATAACCATTGATTGAGCTGCATTGAAGCTGAGGCATTTATTTATAAGGAAACTTAGGAGGGGTTCACACTTGTAACCCATTTTTTACATACTTAAAGTATTTCTGTTGATTTTGCAAGCACTAACTGTAGTAAGTGAGCTTTAAAGGGAAACACTTGGGCCTGGTCTACACAGAGCCCTTCTGCAGTGTTGGAAGTAGAGCTTTACTAACATAGTAGTGCTTGTCACCAAGCTGTTACTTGGTAGGGAGATGGATCAGATTGCCATAGCATGAAGAAGTATAAAAGGAACAGGACAGAAGACCTTGATAAATACTGATAAAATCCTATTATTTAAACATAAACCTTTTATACCCATTTCTCTGTAGGCTCCCTTATCACTCCCAAGTTTCCTGGCTATACCCGCCCCAACTTGCTGACGACTTTGAACACAGTACCTTTTTCTCCAGGGCATCTCCACGTTGCTGTGCTCCTCTTCCAGAATTACTTTCTTTTTTCTTTTCTTCCCCTCATACCACAAATCTTTTCATGCTACAATCCTTACCCTTCCAAAGGCATTGGCTCTGGCTTATATATGCCCCAGACCCCTCCTACTCCCAGCATCCTCTAGAAAATGGTTAATTGGAGTCAGCTGCCAAGGTTTTCCCATCTTAAAATTAATGTTCAGGCTGGAGGAGGCCACACAGGTGTCTGTTATCAGTACAGCTTTCTCTCCCCTTTTCTGTCCATATGCTGTACTGTTGTAATTGCACCTTTGGCAGGGAACTATATGGCTGTAGCTACGTGAGTGTTATTAATGCCATGCAGGTCAAGTCCTTAGCCTGTTACAGGATATGAAAGCTTAGGTACAGTAGTATCTTCTGCCTTCTTTAAATGTGTTTTCTAGGTGAACTGGAACATATTTTTTTTAAATAATTTGAGCACCGATTTAATAGAATACAGCCTGGATAAAGAAAAATATCTGCTGCAGAAAACCAGGAATATCTGACAGGAAAACAGTAGTGCCCCAACGCATTCGTTTTTCAACATTTGAAGCTGTCTATTGTAGCAAAAAGAGAAACTTCAGACACCTGCAAAACCTCACTGCTTCTTACAAATGTCAATTTTATCGTTGTCTTCAGTTCCAATGCATTTTCTTGTTGATTGTGTCACTTGATCCTTGTAAAACATTGTTCTCACTCAGCTGAAAGTGCCATGAGATCCTTGAATGGAAGACACTGAAGAAGTGTAAGAATGGCATTTCCAACAAGAGATGTAAAATGCTGTTGTGTTTGTTTTTTTTTTTAAAGAAACTCTCGGTTCATCTGTTAGTTATCTTTTGTAGTATTAATCAAGTGGCTGACAGTCTAGAAGTTCTTGTTAGAGCATTTTACTACCAAATTAACTGTGAAGTAGAGTAGCATTGACTGAAGTGTTTGGTGCTGTAAGAGTAATTCCTGACAATAGGCATCGACAGGTTGTCTTGCAACAAAAAGCTATGCAGCTCTCTTAACTAAAGGAGGTCATGAATTTCTGTGCCCTGACTCCACCTGTACGTTTACTACATGGATTGTACTACTGAAAGTCACCTTGTGAACACAGCAACTGCACTAAGCTCAGTCTGCTGCAGAGAAACCTTACTTCAGACGTGCCCTGTTTCCGGGCAGCTCTTCAGACTGCTTGTGGAATTCCTCCTTTGCATGTCCAAGTCCGTAAATAAATACTGTGAGATTTGAGATCTTGAACATAGCTTTTAACCTGTTGTTTTTTTCATGAAAATAAGCGTCCCGCCTCATCTCCTCATTGGATAAGGCGTACACCTTGAACACATGCGTTGTTTTAGGTTGAATTATGTTCTGATAGTGCAGAAAAGCAAAAGATTTTCTTTCAAAACTATGCAAAAATGGTGTGTAGTGGCATCTGATGGAAAGAAAAGAATTCTTAACTTTCTGTGAACCAGATTTTGGGCCCCAGATGAGCGGTATCTCTCTGTTACAGCGGTCGGTTCGGTGATGTTAGGCGTGGTTGAAATGTAGCACGCCGCCCAACCGACGCCGATTGGAACCTCGCTTCAAATCGTGTCTCTGCCATTTTGCTATAAGACAAATATTTTCATACAAAGACTGCATCTGATCCGTGTGTGTTTCTCTTGGAAGGACCGTCCGGCTTCTCAGTCGCTCGCTGCCGTGTGTGCCGTCTGTCGCTATACAAAGCCTCTTCCATTTGGGCTCTAACCTGCCAGTGTAAATTAATGCTCCTTGGGCTGTGAGGTGTCCGTCCCACAAAGCACAGTGTGTAAGTGGTGCCACAATAGCTATCCACCATGAAGGCTCACTGCCTCCCCTTGTGCACGTGTGTGTGCAGACACTGAAGCCTCTGAGCAGTCTGAAAGTTTCAATGAAAACTGTTTCAATCCGTGTCCATCACTGGAGAAGCGCTAATTTAATTCATGATTGTTTACAAATTGGAAAGCATCAACAAAAGGGAATATCCTGTTTGGGTTGGGGGCTCTGAAGAGCCCGAGCATTATTTTTGTAAAGGGAAAAAACAGCATTCTTTGTGCCATTTCATGTGCCTGTAAAGTAATTTTTTTATATTATATTAACATCCTGGGAACGAGTGGGGCTGCCTTTGTTTTCTAGTCCAGTTTTCGAGCATTTTTCTCAATACCTGCATCTGAAAGCGAGACCTGCCTAAAAGACTGCCTTTGGGGACCAGTGAAAGCATCCTCCAGCTGTCCTCTGCTGTTGTGTGACATGAAAATGCGTTTTTGGGACAAGGATACAATTATTGCAGTGGGAAAGGTGGCCTTGTATTTGAGACAGTCTTCACTGTGTAAACTTTAAAACACAATATGTAATTTAAAGACCATGATCTTCAGGCAATAATATTAAAGTGTAAGCTTTTAAAGTTTATTTTGGGGATCACGGCTTGTTTTATTTTTTTGTGCTACAAAATTAACAGTATTAAATGAATTATATTCTTAGAATATACGGAGTGTCTTTTCTTAAGATTAGTGCCTTTTTAATTTCTTACTCCGCTCCACAGAGCTGGTCCCAACATCGAGCCACTGTTGTTTTTTTTTTCTCCCAGTGCCCTGCTTGTACAGTCTCAATAAACGTTGCCTCAACTTCCAGTATTTGTGGTTTTCAGTCTTAAACCCCTGATAGTGCGAGCAGAGTATGAACGGCCTCACTGCTGCTCTGTGGGTGAGCGTGTGCCGGCCGAAGCTTTCTGGATCCGCAGCCAGAGGTAAGCAGCAGCTGCTGAGCCATGTGAGTGATGCTCCCACCTTCCCTCCTGCTGTGCTGTCGTTTCTCTGGGGGCAGACTGAAAAGGCTCCAGCACCACTGATAGCAGGGCTTCCTTCCCCTGCACTGCCCCTTAGTGCTCTTCCTGTCACTGTCCTTAACTCCGTGTTTTTCCTTTACTGTGGCAGAGCATCTTGACTGATTTACACATAGGCTTTTAATTTTGCTTTTATTTTAGTACATTTGAAGCAGTGCAGGTGGGACACGTGGCATTCCAGTCCCAGTAATAGTGTCAGCATAAGGTGTTAACAAATATCTGCTTTTGCAGATCAAGAATAGGAGGTCATCTTTCGCCTTTCTCCAGTCATTGCAAATTAAGAGTGGAGATAAAGCTGTAACTTTTTTTTTATTTATATATATATATATATATATATATATTTGGGATCATTCAGTTAAATCATTAACAGTGGTTTTGAAACTTGAAGTGAGCTATGGGGGAAAGAAGAAACTTACGAGGAACATCAGGCTCTTAGATGCTGCAAGGGAGATGTCTTAAAAGCCTGCGTTGTGTCCCTGGACTCTGTTCTCATTACAGTGCATCGAGTTTGTGTTCTCTGACATACAGCTGCCCACGACAGCAGCTCAAGCTGGGTTTGCTTGTAGCTTAGCTGCACACCAGCTTTTGCTGACTTCAATTCAAGTGAGCTGAGTTAGGCCAGCCCAAACAGCATAAGCCTTAAGTTTTAGCACAAGCTCTCTGCAGTGAGCTGGGCTTACCTGTTGGTCACCCTCATTTAATTAAAAGGTTTCCTTTCTGAACCAACGCAACAGTAAAACACTCCTTAATAGATTCATCCAATGTAAACCTGCCTGAGCAAGTATACCTAGAGACACTAAAATAAAATGCCGTCACAGCATATGAACAATTCTCCTTTTTTTTTTAAAACTTTGTTTACAATAAGCAGCGTAATTTGTGCACATAGGAAAGCTTTTCAGGTCCGTATTCAGCAGCGATGACTCACCTTGGAGCAGCTGCAGTGGGTTCTGTCCCACACTGTGTCCTCTGCCCTTTTTTTAGAGAACGTATCAGCTGCTCTCACAGCAGCTGTTGAACCACAAGTCACAGCTCAGTGTATTAAGGTAAAGCAGTTCCAATTTCAGGTTACCTTAATATCCAGAGCTGCAAACTGTGACAGACATTGCGCAGACAGCTGAGCCGTCCTGCAGCAGGGCTACCAGCCCGAGAGGGACAGGCGTGCAGTGAGGAGAGAAACCATCACAGCTGTCCCCAAGTGAGCCTCCTGTCTGACATCGGAGCCCGGAGATGCCACCTTCAAGCAGAAATCACATCAACTCTTTAAGAGCTTGAATCAGGTCAGCAAGCACTGCTCCTGCACGACGGCCCTCCCTGGTCACCGCTGACACTCAGACCCACTTCTGCTCCCTGGGGACACGACCCACACTAAAAGCTGCTGCTGAGGGGGGTGGTGATGTCTCACCTCACGCACTGGGCACAGCCTCACCTGCAGAAGTGCCACCCGGGCAGGGGTGAGTGAGAGGCAGCAGAGAATTAGCACAGCTCTCTCCTCAGATAACCTTCCCAGCACCTGCTTGCTTCATTCCAGGCGTTTGTAACCAGAACCCTCCCTGCACACGCCGTCAGTCTCACCCGCCGCTGGCGCACCAGACAATTGGGATCAGAGCTAAATCTGGGGTGTCTGCGGGGACCCAGCTCCTGCTTTGTACATCCTGGCTGATCCAACAAGGGCAACTGAAAGTCAGCGCTGAATAATCCTTCATTTGTAATTTGGTCAGGAATTTAAGAACAAATGCACAAGAGAAAGCGTGACCCTCAAGTGACCATCAGTGCTCCTGTGGTATACGCTGTTTCCCAATCTGACCACGTAACGAAGTCCTGGGGAGGCCGGGGCAGGAGGAGCTCTGCTCACACACAGGGGACAAAGCAGTGCTGCCTGGGTGCATGGCTTTGCCTTCCCCCGGCTGCCCCAGCCCCAGCGATGCAGGAGGAGTGAGTCAGAGGAGGGGGTGCTGCTTTGAACTGACAGAAGGCACAGACATAAGTGAACAACAGGAGCTGGTTGGAAAGACCTGGTGCTCAGCTCCTGTTACCCTTCCTTCCTGCTGCTGCTCAGCAGCCCAGCCCTGCCATGAGACCCCCGGGATGCTCCTGACCAGAAGCGAGGATCCCCACCAGCTCCTTGGAGTGCACTGTCACCATCCATACCTTGTCATTAAAAACACATACAAAGCAAAACAAACTTGCCTGTTGTTCCATCACTGTGAAGCACCCCGGTAATGTACAAGCCTTACGGCCCCTGGGTGCCTGCACCCCAACCCGAGGGGTTTTTTTTAATTACATTCTATTACTTCACTAGTTTGATCCGCATTAGGAAATAGTTCAGGGAGTTCTCATTGGGACTTCCATTTGCCGAATCTATTTCTGCAGCTTTGCACTGCCTCTTTTTTGCATTCATCTTGTGACCACTGATACCATTAATCAATCGACCTTGAAGAGGAACAGCTTTTCTCTTACCAGGTAACACAGCTGACAAGCAATGGAAACTGGCTCTGGTGGCACTGACTGCTGCTAAGCGCTGCATGCGGGCTGGAGGCCTCTTGGGCACCCCGCCTGGCACAGCACCTGGCACAAAGGCAATGCAATTCATCTCACTGGGGCTTCTTCATGTAAGAAAAAGCCGTAGCCTTCAAAGACCAAATACCTCCCGCTGCCCTGACTGCCTTCAGGAGCTGTGACTGCTCAGCACTCTGGAGAACTGGCTCTAAAATTAACAAAGAGGATTTCCCTGCTAGAAATAGCACCCCGATCGGTACGTGGGACACTTCAGCTTGGGGGGAGCCTGCCACTGAAAGGTTTCAATTGGCTCAGGTCTGGGATTCTGCTGGATGGGTTAAGGCAGGACTGACCAACACAAGCGGTGTGTTGTCTCTGATGGAGCCATCCCACACTGCATGACGCACCCCAGAAACAACATCAGGCTTACTTCCAGTACTCAGTAGCAACTCCTGCCTATAAGGGAATGAGTCACCCACCTCCATCAGAACAGCCATCAGGAACCACCTGATCACCAGAGGTAGGTGATGGGATGGAAATGGCTCCGACTGCAGCATGCTGGCTTTGTGCTGCTCAGCGATGGCAACACCCTGCATACTGCAGGGACAGATTTGTCAGCGACTGTGAACTCATCTCCATCCAGCACCGGGGATGGATCGAACAAACTGAAGCAGTATTTTATTGCCAAAGCATAAAACATGGAGATAAACAATGCTGGCCTAAATTTAAACAGGCAAAAATAAAGACACATTGGGGAGCAATCCGGGAGCAGAAAGCTTGCAGTCCTTGTCAGGGCAGTGAAGATTTAGGACTTTCATCCATCAAGAGTGCAGGACTCGTGCCTCCCTTGCTGCAGTGGCCTCGTTTCAGCCACATATTGCAGCCCTAAGGCAGTGGCACTGAGACAGCTACAGAAAATAGAGGGGAGTGGAGGAAGGAGAGAATGTACCTGGAGAAGGACAGGCAGATTGAACCCCTCCCTGCTGCCAAAAGCTCTGCGCGCTCTGCAGTCATCACCCAAAATAGAGCCTCAGTCTGCATCTCTCCATGAGACGGTCCCTGCTGGAAACATGTCGGGGCATTGCTGGGGCAGCACTTTGCAGCACTGGGAGCCACCTCGGGATCTGCTGACGCTGCACCCAGCTGGCTGCTTTCCCTGCGCCCTAACGCTGCCTGTTGACACTTGCTCACCTGGGAACGTGACACGGGGCTCAACCCAGCGAGGAACGCAGGCAGGATTTGGGCAGAAAGGAGGGAAGGTCCCGCGTTAGCCTTGGGGCGCAAGTCAGAAAGCCACCGAACGCGGCCGCCACCTGAAGCCAGGGATGCTCCCCCAGCAGGGGCTGAACAGCCTGGGTTGCTGGGCTTCAGGCCCGGCCACGCTCTCCCATAAGCTCTGCTGGGACTCGCGAGCACTGCCAGAGCAAACCGCAGGCCGGGACCCTCCCCAGGGTCACATCTTTTACGGGTACGTCGGGGGGCAGGGAACTCACTCGCCGAGCGAGAGCTGGGAACGCAGCTGCGCTCCTCGGGTCCCGCGGTCACTGGGTGGCACTGTGAGCCCTATTACCGCCCTAAGGACGGGATCCCACCGCACCTTTCCCCTTAGCCCCGTAAAGCCAGCAGGGCACGCAGCTGGGCCGGCCCCGAGAAATGCCCGTCACCGTCAGAGCTGCCAGGGAAAGTCGGCACGAAGGCAGCAGAACCGGGAACGGAGCCCCAGCGCTTCGGAAGGGGTTTAACTCGTCCGCTGAGATCTTGCTCTGTTTGGCTCCCTCCTGCAGCTACGTGCCACGACAGGCAGATGGGAAAAAGGATCTCTGTGCAGAAAAATGCGTGTTCCCCTCCCCCAGATGAGAGCTAAAGAGCCTCCAAGGAGTACAGCGTTGGGAAATGAAGTAGAGGAGATCATGCTCCTCTACAGCGGGAACGGGAGATGAGAAGGCCAAAGGTTTCCAGGTATCTGTAAGCCAGAAGGACAGCAGGAGCCCATTCCCCCCTCGGTGGTGCTGTGTGACCTCTGTGCCTGAGTGCTGTGTGATCCCTGTGTCTGTCCATCCCTCACCCACAGCCTCTGGCTCCATGTCAGAGCCCTGCGGGGACAGGAGGGAGCGAGCACAGCTCCAGCACCAGAGCCAAAACCCTGCTCAGTCCCTTCCCTTCCATCCAAGGGTATGATTTCTTTGCTAGGTGCACACAAGCTGCTTTCTCTTCCCCCCCCCTCCTCATCACCTTCTAATTGTCACTACATCATCTGATCCTGCCCAGCTGTCTAAAAAAGCAACACTGCATACTACAGGGACAGATTTGTCAGCGACTGTGAACTCATCTCCATCCAGCACTGGGGATGGATCGAACAAACTGAAGCTGTATTTTATTGCCAAAGCATAAAACATGGAGATAAACAAGCACCAAAGTGCTACTGATCATTACAACCAGATGGGAGCCCATTTACTGCCTCCAACAGCGAGGTGCCACCGCTGCGCTGCCGAATCCCCATTGAAATAGGAAACCCAAGGCACCATCTGGGAGGTGCAGCTACACCTAGCCCTGGAATTTGGGGCTGGATTGAGCTGTGTTGTCCTCCTTCCATAACCCTGGGGACAGCCAAGGAGTCCCACTTGCTCCAGCACAGTTGCTTCTGTATGGTTGTGCCTGAGTCAAACAGCCCAGTAGCACAGCCAGCCTGCCCAGTTCCAGTGTACAGGGAATTGGGATGGAGAGAATTTCAACATTTCAACAGGATTTTTCTCAACCCACATCAGAGAACCACTACAAGTTCTGGTCACCCCTGCACATTTCAGGGTGGATCACCCAAAGCAGCCCAAGTCTTACCTTATTTCCTCACTGTCTGCATGAGAAGCTAAGGACCGTGGTGGGAAAAAGCCAGGGGTTGTTCTCTCTCCTTTCTAATAAACTTGCCTGCTACAGATGAATGCACACTCAGCTTCTGCCCCAAGCACAGTGAGAGCATTCTCAAAGTCTGGGGAGGACTGGAAATTGGCTTTCAGAAATAGCTCAGCTCAGAACTCAGCCTCCCATCCGGATGGGGCTTTGCTCCTTTGTCCCCATCCTCCTGCAGCCCCTGGGCAGCCACAGCCAGGCACTGCGAGGGGCTGCAGGATGCAGGTAGCCGGGGAGATGCAACGGGGAGCAGATGCAAATGGTGCAGGAGACTGCTGGAAAAGCAGAGAGACAGACGGATGTTTTTACACTTCAAAGGCAACAGGGCCCTGTGAGGCTTTCAGGAATATGCACAGATCGATAGACTCCTTTTAAACCCGGAGCACATTTGCTCAAGTGTGAGGCAATTAGTCCCCGAGGATGCAGGCAGGGCAGGCCCATTAACAGACATACGGGCAGGATGAAGTGAAGGTAGGAAACACTCGGGCTGGAGGCTCCCCTGGCTTCACCCCTGGAGCAGCAGCCAAACCAGCTGCTCCAGAGGCAGGAGGGCCACTCTTCTGCAGGGCACTGCCTCTACCCTGTAACCTCGGGAGGACAGAAGTGTGTCTGCAGGGCTGGAGCGCAGCCCGGGTACTGGAGCTCCAGGCTTGTTTCTTTTAGTGACACTGCAGTCATTCATCCTGCCCCTAAGGGCTGTATGGCAGGCACATCAGTATCACTCTGCACAATGTTGAGAATACCCCTATGGCTGTGGATGTCTCTGCTGCTCAGTCGCCTGTTGTTCTTACTCCCTTGAGCCTTACAGCTGGGGATGCCCCGAAGTGCAGACTAACATATACTGAGTCTGCATCGGTTCTCATTCCACCCTCACTTGAATGCTGCTGGCTGTCTGAGCTACCCTGAGCACCTCGCCCTCTACAGAGTCCCTTCCAGACAGGGAGGCAGAGCCAAAGCCAGACTGCAGAGTGCTCCCTGAGCAGCTGCAAGGCCCACAGCTCAGCACTGCAGGAGCAGCAGTACCAGCACACAGGAGGCACAGACAGCAGACCTGAGCCATGCCCTATGTCCAGCTGAGTGGCTGTGGTATGCCTCCCTGTGCTGCTAGCTGCCCTCTCTGATTCTCCTTTCCAGATGCACAAAGTTTTCCCTCTTCAGTAAAAGTCAGAGAGAAAGATATACAAATCTCAGCACACCCCCAAAGAGCTGTAGGGGATGGAGATTAAACCCATCCATTACACTCACCGAGCAGGGCACCGTCTGAGCAGGAATGCTGCAGTCATACACCTGCACATACAAAGAAAAAAAGGAGAAGTATTACAGAAGTGTCAGAGGCAATTCAGCACCCTACAGCAAAGTGCCATAAAACTCACATGACTTGGAAAAACAAAAAAGGAACAACACTAAATCAAGCAGAGCAGCACACATGGTGACTGGCTGCTTATCATGGCTGCGGGGCCTCACGTTACCACTGCATTAAAGAACTGCTTCACACTTGTTTGAGGTTTTGTCTAAAGCTGCTGCTCAGGCCCAGAGCTCAATAGTACAGCACTGGTTCTGGACAATGCACTCTACATACTGCAAGGAGCAGGGTTTGCAGAGGAGAAATGCTTTCCAACTTGCTTAGCGTTCTGCTGAGAGCCTACAAGCTGCTGCTACCCATGTCTGACTTTCTCTTGCTGGCTGTAACCTCAAGAAACCACACTTATTTCTCATTACAGCTCTACAAAGCAAAGCAGCTAAACCAGCTTACCTGGAGCTGTAGGAGGAGTCTGGCCAGGAGCACGCCTGCTGGAAAACCAAGAGCTGAGCCCTGGAGAAAAGGCAGAAACATGCACAACAAACAGCAGCAAAACCATCACTCTGAATACTACAGGAGCCCAGAGGTGGGCTGTGGGGCAAATATCACCCAGCACAGAGGGGGAAAGTTCAGCAGAACACCCACTCCTCATCCTTCAGGGAAAACCCATTATGCTCCCTTCTGCCACACGGTTTGGGTGAGGGCGGGATGCTAAGAGCAGACACCTGCACCCTGTGCACCTGGAGGCAATCAGCATCAGCACTACTGCAGCTGTGGGTACAGGGAGGTGGTGGGCTGTGTGCTGGTACAGCTTTGCACAGTGGGTGATGGCTGCTGTTTGTTGTTGTTGTCAGCCAAATGCTGCACTCCTCCCTGCTAGGAGGATCCATATGGGACCCCAACCTGGTGTTTGCAAATTAAGTGGCTTTTAAGTTCCGTAATAAAAAACCATTTGACTCAAAGAATGTTGTTGTTCCTGGAATGGGGTGGATGCTGCTTGCTCAGCCTCTTTTAAGGTGACCCAGGGTATGGGTGAATGCAGGAAGCGCATGGCAGGACACACAGAGGACCCAACGATAGACGCTCTGCAGCTCCTTCTGCAGGACCCAGGGCTGCCTGAATGCATGGGCCAAGACCAGGTGAGGGGGGACTGCTCCACTGGGAGGACCCATGGGGTCTTTTGAGTGAGCATGGTGTGGGTTGTGGGGCAGCAGCATCGCAGTGCCCCCCCTGAGCCTGCAGCTGCCACCAGGCAGTGCCTGTCTACGGTAGGAGAATGGCAGCAAGAAAACATCTTTCTGCCATTCCTACCTGCACTGAAGCAGCCTCAAGCAAGGATTAAGGTTGCAAAAACCAGTAGGACAATGCAATGTAAATCAGGATCTTTATTTCCCATAGGAAATTTACCTAGATCCCATTTAGAGTCCATTTGTCCTCATCCTTATGTAACTCCCCTGCAGAAGAGGAGTAAAAATGTAGAGAAAATAAAGTATTTGCTGCAAAGAATTAGTACAAGAGACTGAGTCATATCTAGCAATGCAAGCAGGCAACCTGGGGCTCTCCGAATACACTGAGAGAACAAAGAACACTGAGATCAACAGCATGTGTCATGTAGGAACTGGCCCCAGGTAACAGGATTGAAGTGGAGCCAGTAGTGTGCTTGAAAGAGATGCACAAAAAACCACACTTTCGAGTTTATTTTATTGCTCTTAATGGCCTGCCTTCCGCATGTCTCATTTCCTTTTATTGAAGCTGTCAGAGACGCATTACATTATCTCACATGCGTGCAAAAACAGTGTTTCAGTCGAGCTCATACAGATTTTAAATGCCACAGCAGAAGAAAACTAGACAGGGGAAGCTGCAAAGGGAGCCCACAGCACACTGCTACAGGCAACGTGTGTCAGGGCTTCAGCGAACAGCAGAGCTGCAGCCTCTAACCAGAGGCAGAAGAGTGGAAGCAAAGGTACTTGGCTAATAAGGTGGGTGATTCACCGAAGGATGGTGAGGAGTCCTGCTGCAACAGCAGGCAGTAAT
>JAOWBP010004343.1:7509830-7537885 GCA_028571105.1 Tragopan temminckii | reverse complement strand
TTTAAAGGAGCCTCCTTTCCCCAATTCACTTCATAGAAGAGAATCATAGAATCATTAAGGTTGGAAAAGACCTCTAAGATCATCCAAGTCCAACCATCAGCCCACTAAACCACTTCCCTCAGTGCCACTTCTGCACATTTCTTAGACATCTCCGGGGACAGCAACTCTACCAGTTCAGTGAGCAGCTTGTTCCAACACTGCGACCACTCTTTCAGAGAAAACATTTTCCTGATGCTAAAACACTGTAAGAATGAGCCAAGTTCCTCATCCTGCTGCACAGCATAACCATAATGCTGCTTTAGAGCCCTCTCTGGCTCACCAAGCCCCTTTCTGCCAATTAATTTTCTAATGCTCTAGATCAGTTCTCCTTGCAAACCTCATGCAGCACACTTTCTCTTAGCAATTTACCTTCCAATATCTTGAGGATGAACAGGAGCACAGCACCTCCCAAGGGTGGAGGAGGAGAAAACACAGTAGTGTTTTCATTGAGGGTAATGTTCAGAGCTGAGGATACTTCTGCTTTGTATGCCTTGAGGTCCTCCATTGAGATAACAGACCCTTCAACAGAAAACCAAAGAGACAGCTGTCATTAGCATGTTAACATACGCTTCTAACAGGTGCTATTTGCTGGACACATCAGAGCCTTGGTAAGGTTTCTGAAGAGCCATTTCTGTACACTGCATTTCTTCTACCTAGCACAACAGAGTCTTCTTGTGCCCTTATCTAACACAAAACTCTAGGACATTATAAAGCCCAAGGGAACTGAAAAGGCCAATATATGAGTGCTACGGGCAAATACCAGAGTAGTGGTTGGCTCTCATCCCTGCTTTTGGGCCTAAGTTACAAGACTAAGTCACCCCAAGAAATGAGTAAATGCCATATTCTGGCAATCCCCAGGTACCTCCTCACTGTCATCCAGTTGCTGGGAAGCAGCCTGTCTACTAGTATGAAAATATAGCTGTTACCTACCAACTTTTCTAATGTCTTCCACCAGGGCCTTTCCTATCTGTCCCTCATAAAACGCTGTAGCTCCATTTTCGGCCAAAGTTTTCAGCGTCTGCTGCAGTGCCGGCCACCTGAAGGTCTTTCCAGTTGTCAAAAACTTCTGACCTTCACAAATCAATGGGCTGTTAAAGAAAAACATCCATCAGATTACAGAATATGCTTATTCTGTTCCCAGTGCCAGACCCTCTTTCCTACCTAAAGCAGATTTAGTTTCTGTATGTCATATACTGTCCAAGCCAGTGCTATATTACAGTGTACATGGAAAAGAGTTCTCAGCCAACTGCTGCCCACAACACCAGGCACATTTTCCCATAGACAGAGTTTCCTCCATGGGACCTAATGCTTTGACCCCAGCTCAGACCAGTGTGGCTTCCCTGAATAAGAGCCTGCTGTAGGGCTCTGCTGTCAGGGGACAGTTTCCACAGAGATAGAGGCAGGCTACATCCATCCAGCTCTCATGAGCAGATGTGCTTAGCAAAAAGTTTTGCTGCGCCAAGCCACTATGAACTAAAAAAAAAAAAAAAAAGTTGCTGACAGTATAAGATTTTCAAAACAAACATTTCTGTTATTCTCTCTCCATAGCAAGCACTTACTGAGCACCAGCTGCAGCAGCCTGTTCTATATGTTGACAGAATGGTCTGAGCACTTCAATTTAATTTGTGGGTCTTACCACAGGTTTCGTCCCACTTGGGAGAAGTTTCGATGATTGATTATTTTGTCCATAACTGGGGAAACAACAAGTGGGTCTGAAAGGAGCTTGATGGTTGGTTCAAACAGGGATTTCCATGGCAAGCGGCCGTATCGCTTATGGGCTTCTTCATATCCACGAATTTCTCCTGGTACAGCAATCCACCGGGGACCTGGAGAGCAGAACTGCAGTGTTACACCTGCTAAATCACTGCTCTGTTGAGTACAACTCTCTGAAAGCACTTGAAGTATGGATTCATAGAGGCAGAACGTGGTCCTCTAAAGGCAGTTTTCACTGTTCAATTGTTTCTTCTAATACAGAATAGGAAGGATAGAGGTGCATGGTGAAAGAACAAAAAGCAGTGGGCACACTGCAGCAAAGGAGACTGCAGCCAGACATCAGAGAAAACGCGTTTACGCAGAACATGGTCAAACACTGAAACTGGGGACAAGTAAGGCTGTGAAACTCTCTATCCTCAGAGATAAAAAATGTGACAGGATAAGGCCCTGAGCAGCCTGCTCTAGTTCTGACATTATCCTACTTTAGGCAGGAGTTGGAGCAGAAACCTCCAACCCGAATCATTCGTGATTCCTTTCCAGCTGTTCTTCCAAGGGCAAGAAAATCTCCTTGAGGAACAAGGACACTCCCCAAAACAGAATGTGCTAGGGAAGGAGAATGGATACAGCAAGAAACATGGAGAGATCCAAGATGTGCTGCTAAAGTAAGAGTGCCTGCTGCCAATTGGTAAGAGCAAATGGACGTGGAGTGACTGCAAGTGGTAGTGAGGTGACAAAGAGATAGCTAAGCAGATCAGAAGCTCAGCAATTTAGACAAAGAGCAAGGTCCCCAGTTCCTCCATCCTTACTTCTGTGCACTGCACACTCTGAGGTCCTTACCGATGGGTAAAGGCTTACAGTCAGACAATAGATTGTTAGGAATGCCTCGGGGAGCTGTTTCACGGGCATTGATCACCTCGACTGTTCCTAGAAAAGAGAAGGAGAAAACGCATAACAGTCTCTTCCAAAAAGCAGGTGAACATCACACAGCAAGTCAGCTCAGCAGACTGACCAGTGCCTGCCTAGAGACAATAATGGTGCATAGACAAAGCCAGCATCTGTATCCCAGCATTTGGGATATGCTGCTTCACATCTGATGCATCTTCCTGCATTTCCTCCGCAGGTGGGAAGCGTCAGAGACAAAACTTGAGTCTCATGCTACTTGATAGGTCATTTTCCAAGTGATGTCAAGGCAAGGTCATGTTTGTATCATGTTTGCAACACCTATGTGTCAAGAAACTTGAAAAGAAAAAAGGAACAGTCACACACTTGTATTTCAGGTGTAGCCTAATTATTTCTCCTCCTTATCTGCCTTCTATCTGTCTTTTTCCACTGTAGGCCACAGAGCTGTCTGTGCTGCAAGAGTCCACGGTGCTACTGTACCACAAATGAGAGCCATGCACGGCCACCTGGGGCTCTGCACAGCAGGATAATTTGGTAGTAGAAGAGAAGGGTTGTTGGGAAAGTGGCTCTGCCAAAAGAGGGAAAAAATATAGGTGCTTTGCCAAATTATGTTATTGCTTAAGAAACGACTGAGAATTTCCAGACTTGCAACTCCATGATACTACTTGGAAGGGTTTTTAAAACTACGATATTGTTATTTTGTCCGTCAACATCTATGAGCTCTGGGGGGTTTTGGTAGCCAAGGCAGTTTAAAAAACATTAAAACATAAAAACAAGAACACAGTAATGCAAGAGATTAAACCAAGCAGAGAAGTACTTCCCAGCAGGCCCTGAAAATTGCTGGATTCAGATTTCTGAACGGAATATGCATCTCCTGGAGCAGGAGATTTCAGCACCACTCTGGGGAGTCTGACCCTCCCCCCCCACCACCAGTGATAGCATGAGATGCTCCCCATGGCACCAGGTTCTGCCTGAGCTGCTGCTGCAGGACAAACTCATTAAGTCTTACCCCAAGGGCTCCACCAAACCAGTGACAGCCCTGGGCTGCTACCCTCATTGCCAGCACATACACCTTGCTCCACTCTCAGCTGCTGCCATGGCAGCGCTCCCTCCAAGTGGCAGCTCGGACAGGACCACTCAAATCTTGCTGTACCAGTCTTTGAAATATAATCTGGGACCACTTTACAGGCCAAGGAAAGGTGAAGTCAGTTCATTTTACGTTCAAAGCTGCTTCCCTACCACCACACATTCAGTCTCCAAACAATTGCACTCTTCAGCCCTACTCTGCACGCTGAAAGCTTTCAGGACAGCTCCTGTAATTAATGCTTTGGATTAAGAGCAAAAGTATATTTTGTGTGTTTTTGTATACAGCTTTTATATAAAATAAATTACTCTGAGAGAACGTGAAAGAATTTGACCATGGAGAGTGCAGGGCTGGCCCATACCTGTGCTTGCATTATAGATTGTAAATACGACTCCACCACCCAGGCCTGAACTCTGAGGGTTCATCACTGATGTGCAGATCAAACCAGCAATGGCAGCATCCACAGCTGAGCCTCCTCTTTTCAGGATGTCCCTGGAGTGAAAAGGGGAAAAGAAAAAAAAAAAAAAAAAAGGACAACGTTAAAATCCAGGGATGATGGAATGGAGGAGTCCCGTGAAAAATCAGAGTCATTGAGGTTGGACAAGACCTCTAAGGTCTTCTAGTCCAGCCATCCACCTACCACCAATACTGCCCACTAAACCACGTTCTTTAGTATCACTTCTACACTTGAACACTTGCAGGAACAGTGACTCAAAAACCTCCATGTGCAGCCCATTCCAGTGCCTGATCACTCTTTTCAAGAAGATTTTCCTAATATCCAACCTGAACCTCCCCTGGCACAATTTGAGGCAATTCCCTCTCATCCTGTCTGTTATTCAGGAGGAGAGACTGACACCCCGCACCTCCCCCCACCTTGCTACAACCTCCTTTCAGAGAACTGTAAAGGGCTGTAAGACCTACCCTGAGCAGTGCTGGTCTTCCCCTAGGCAAGGGGTCATGAGGCAAAGGGAATTACAGCTGCTCACAAATGCTCTTGACAAAAAAGGATGGGAAGGAGCTGCCAGAAATGCAGGAGGATGCTCACTGCAGAGGCAAGAGTGTCTACATGCTGGGAACCAAACAAATGATTCCTGACTCCCCACCTGCCATTCCCACTAAAAATCACGTGCTAGTCAACAGGCCAGAGACATGGAAGCAGAAATAATGGGTCCACATGAAGCAAACTCCTGAGACTCACTGTCTCAATTAGCACAAAATTCAAACCTTACTTCACTATTTATGCAACATGCCTTCCTGGCTTCTGCAACATAAAAATACCCCCACCATCCTCAAATAAATAAACAAATAAAAACCACCACAAAATGATTGTTTCTACCAAGGTACAGCCACACCAAAAATCACAAGGGCATTAAGGCAGACTCATGCTGTTGATAGAAGAGAATTTCTGCTGGAGAAACATGTCTCAACAAACCATCCTTCAAGCACAGCCATAACAAAATCTCCTTTCAGTGGAAACGTGACGCTGGTGAAGAGGGATTTCCTCATGCAGCGTGCCAGTGGCCAGCCCTGCTATTTGCTAAGGTTTCTGAGTGCTCAGCTTGGGGTATTGCCTAGAAAAGGCAAAGTCAGAATGATAAGTGGAAGAACAGTTCATTGACTGGACTGTAACTGCTCCCAGAGGCTGTTGCAGGAACACAGAGCACAGAGAGGGGCTGCTGTTTATTTTACATCCATTGTTGTTGTTGGGACCTGCTGGGGCTGGGAACAGGATGCTGCCCACAGATCCACTGATAGTGGCTTTTCTTTGTTTAAGTGACCTTGAACCAGCTGCCTGCAAGGAAATGGTATGTGGACAACTGGGAAGTAATGAAACCACAGGGAACTACGGGGCTTTCTGTTTGCAGCCTCCTAGCAGCAAGCTGCTCCCTGAAAGCTGCCCTGAAAGTGGTACCCGAGGCTCAGGGTTATGGCTGCAGAAGACCAGGGAGCATATTAGAAAGCTGGAAAGGAGTGGAGAGAAGGACCACAGCAGTGACCTGGGACAGTGGTCCTCTGAGCCTATGTACAAAGCCTAGTGCCAGGGAGAAACAAAGTCCTGAGATAAACTTTAGGGAAAAATAACTTTAAATGTAATGCAGTGCAATCAGATGTTAGAAAGGAAAATCAGACACATAGCTGTCATTTTCCCAAAGCCTGAGAAGCATTCACAGGTATGAAGTGGTGGCACTCCTACACTGTCTGTCACCCAGAGGCCCTCCTGCCACTCCTTCTCTCTGTCTCCAGAAACACTTAAGCTTGGAGAAGCCCTCCCTGGTGAGGATCCCCATCCGTTCTGTGTCATAGCTAGCTGCCTGCTACAAAAGGTGAGCAGTTCCTCCTCCAAAAGGTGAGGACAGTAAACATATCTGCTTAATGCGTGTACACCTACATGGCCTGTTTTCAGCTTCTGGATGGTGCTAAGATCATTTGGTGTTGCCAAATACTTGTTTATGTGTGAAAACACCCTTTACCTGCTGCTAATGCATTGCCATATGTACAAGGCACACAAACCCTAGGGCTTCTTAACATGAGTTTATGTACACTCCCACTCTCCAACACTCCCAATTAAAAACACACAGAATAACACAAGTTAGGACTTTGGCTCCCCCTAAGATCAGGGAGGAGAAAAGAAGTCTGAGCAGGAAAGGTGCATATTAGGGTAACAGGACCTCTGCTGAGAGCTGGGCTGTGACACAAAATCCCTATCAAGATCAAGGAACCAGTGGGAGGAGGACGTTCGTCAGCAAAGAGGACTCAGCAGCACTGCCCCAGGCAAACGAAGTGCTTGTTTATGAGCTCTGAATTACTCCATCCTGCCTTGTTACATGACAGTTTTCAGATAGATCACACCCAAGACTTAGGTTTAGTGAGTGCCTCAGGAAGACAGGAAAGCCAGAGATAATCTCAATTGTTCTTGTGCCTTGGGTAGAGGGGCCCTAATTCCTGGCCGTGACTTCTTGGTGTTAGCATAATACACGGCAAAAATAACAGCAGCAGCCAACACGTGGACACCTTTTCACAGAAGAGCTAAGCATGTTTTGCTTTGTTCTCGGTCACTACCCATCATTAAAATCACTCTGCAATATAAACAAGACAACAGGAGAAAGAAAAGTTGTCCAGGTGTTCCAAAAGTGCTCTACATTCCTCTCTACTGTGTGGCAACTGTTTGTCACTGTCACCTCTGGCAGCAAATACCACATGTAAAGATGTGCACTCAAACTTATTTCTTGCTCAAGGGAAGGGAGGCTTTCCAGGTACCTGCTGCCTTCCAGTGAGCCACTACAGAATGGACAGCAAAGCTTCCCACCCACCTCCACAGTGTGCAACCTCTGAGAACACATCAGATGGGATGGATTACATGATGCTGAGCATGGTCCTTTACCATTGTTTCAAGGGAGAGCAGAGGTTAGGGAGAAGGAGAGCTGAGATTTCTCCCCCAGATGAGGCATTACATTGGTTCTTCAGAGCATAGCAGGAAGCACATCCAGCCCCAGGTCTCAAACATACCTTGGGGGGCTCACCAACTACACCGATGTTGTTTCCATGCTCTGGGGAGGTGTATGCCCCTGACATCCCAGCACTCCTGGGTCCCATGGCATGGGACAGAGAAGGAAAAAGAAGCCTTACAGTCAGGCTTTGAGCTCAAGCTCAGAAGTCGTGGATCCCAGCAAGGGTAAAACCAAATCCTGGTCACGGTTACTAATGTTTTCTTAGGAGCTGCTTTCCCCTTTTACCTCTGAGGCCTAATATGTGTCTCTATGATCAGAGCAGGGTCCAAGGCCCACAGCCACACTCTGCTATCTGCAAACTGGCTCCCAGTCTTGACAGCTTCCCACTCTCCCTCCAAACCATCTGAAAGACAAGGAAAAACGTTCTCTGATCCTTTTCTTGGCACATCACGCTCAGCTCCCCATGCCTGACTTGCCTGCATTCAGCCAGAGCTCTGCCACTTCCCTGGAAGCGATGTCTGGGGAATTCAGGGCCATTACACCTTTCTTGACCAGCCAGACTGAAGGAGCACTCCCTGTTTTATTAGTTTGCCTTCCTTTATTTGTATCACTGCTACAAATAATTATAATGCAAAACAGTGGAGAGAAATGTAACCCTGCAAGCAAAACAGTATGGTACCTTATCAGGTTCCTCTGGAGACAACTTAGCACTACAGCTGGCAAGATTTGATAACAATATCCTTCCTGCCACTTAGTTTCAGATTTAGGGTTCTGTCATTAACAGCATTTCCTTAAAGTCAGGAGCAGAAATAGCATTTCCTTACAGAAGAGGACATAACAATCAGGTCTTGTTCCAGCAGCAGTGAAAGAGTGCTTCACCACCCAAGAAGAGTGAATAATGGCACTTCACATCCTCCTTACAGCCAGGTCGAGCAGCACTGGACTGAAGTCTGCAGTTCTGCTCTGGGCTAGGAGGAGCTGATGCCATTTTAAATACATTTGAAATGTTGGGGTTTTAATTTTTTTTTTTTCTTTTTTTTCTCTTTACTACATAGGAGCTGTCTGACTAAGATTGATGAGGAGCAAAAGCAACAGCTGTTTCTGTTAAAAAAAAGTTACCAATTTTAGAACTACTGAAATACAAGATGGGAAGGCAAATCCTTTGGGACATAAAGATTTTTCAGAAATGCTGCTGGGTCATCACTGAAGAGGGTTTTCACAACAGATCTTTTGCTTAGAGCAGCTTCCCAGGAAACAATTTTTTTGCTATTAAATTCTCACCCTCCCAGTATCTGGTCCTCAGGGGGGTCTTTGTTCCAGAGGAAGCCCTTTCCCAGGGTTTATACTGCGCTGCACTGGGGATGTGAGATCTGAGGAAGCTGCAGGGCCAGGTCAGCTCAGCTCACCTCTCTGCAGCAAATCTCGCTGCTGAGAATGAGCTCTTCTCCTAAATTCCTCCCTGGCTTCGTGCTGGCTCTTGTGTCTGTCATTTGGGAAACATAGGTGAGGAGCAGTAGCTAGCAGAGTTCAAACAGCACACAGGAAGGGCATATAATGTTTTTTGCACTGTTAATGGAAAAATCCTCCTCCACTGCCAGAAGGGAACAAGAGGTTCAGAGCTGGAGGTAAACGCTGGGTTGGGTACTGTTTGCTGCCAGGCAATCAGCTCCTGTCTTCTCATGGGTTCCTGACATGAGGACAAATTAACTGAGGTGGACTTCAGTACCACATCCACATTCTAAAACCTGCTCCGTCTTCTCTTCTAGTCTCCCATCCCTCCTCACTGAAGTTCATTCAGGGGCAAGGTTTTGCCAGAGTAGGGCCCCTGACTGCGCCTGAGAGGACAGACACTCATCAGTTGCTCAATATTTACTTTCGGTCCCCAACTTCTAGCAGTAAAACCATCTGCAGCAAGAGACTCAACCTCATTCAGTACTGCAAATCAGGCGCCAATAGCTAAGAGCCAGTCTAGCACAGGACTTGCCAACAAGGATATGATGCTGGAGGCTTGCCGAGGTTGCTGGCTTTCTGCAGGGAGCCAAAGAGTTGCATAAAAATTTCAGATAATTCAACTTCACACAACCCTAGAGTATACAAACACCATCTCCAGAGATGGGAAACTGAAGCCTGAAGATAACAGCTCAGCGCAAGTTAAGAGAAAGTAACAAATGGAAGTTATGGCTCTGTTCCCCTCTCTCCATTTTGTAATAAGGAATTAGAGCTATGTGGTTCCCTTGCTGAGCCTTCCTTCACAGCTGAGCAACGATGGAATTCAGAAACACAGGCATCTTGAGATGTTTTCCCCAGCTCACCATCCCACTTATTAAAAGACACTACTGCAGTTAGCACAAGAGGTTTGGTTCAGTTGCTCTCATTAAGTTCATTTAAAAGCTCTGTTAGGGAAGCACAAAAGATTCTGCTTCATCAGCCACTCAAACCATCACGTAACACCTCAGAAATTTCATTACTGCTAAGGACAACTCACTGCATATTGGACAGCAATATGGTTTGGGTTGTTAGTTTTCTGTTTTGTAAAGGAAATAAAACTTTTGTTAAAGAATGAAGTTCATAAGGAGGTTAAAGATTAGGTGCTGCTTTTAACTTCAACCAGTTCAGGCACTGAGCCCACTCTGCACTTAGAGGTTCTCTGAGCATCCCTTGCATGGGCTTCTGAGAGCCCAGGGGGATTTGCAGGATAAAAAAAATGGCTGGGGGCCAGCCCAGGACCCCAGCAAACAGAGGGACTGCAGAGTCATTGGGGACAGCAGGGACAAAGTGGCACTAATGCCACTTTGCCTTTGGGGACTGGTTGTCATTAATCCACTCTCACCAGGCAAGCAGGCTGATAGGTTCAATCACATCATGTTGTTTTCATTTGATTATATAACTTCGCCATGAAGCCTCATTAATTTGTTTTTCCCATGGTGCTGTGGAGGTTACTCTTTACATATGTTTCCACTAAAAGCACCAGCAAGAATGAGTTTGAGGAAAGTTCTTTTGCTTATTTTACTTATTTTTAAATTCCTCTAGAAGATTTTAAGTGTGCATATCTAAAGCCAGTGGTGGTCTGTCTTCAGTTCTGACAGCGCACTTCAGTTTAGCAAAGCTGTTTGCCTTGAGGGGGAAAGAATGTAAACTTTATAATTTTTATTTTATACACATCTATGTATTGTATGTATATATATGTGTGTGTGTGTCAAGAATGCATTATCCATCTTTGGTAGATTAATTCTCTAGTGATTTTTTGGCAGTGACAGTAGAACTTAGCCTGTTCCATCCCTGAGCTGCAGGGACCAAGCACAGATTCCGCCAAAAGTCTGTTTGTCACAGCTTTGGGTCTCAGAAAACAATAAAGAAATTATTGTCTTGACACTCGGTGCTCCCCAGACACAGCTAGCAAGTGGAGAGGCCAGCAACGTCCTGCCTCAAACACAGAGGATGTGGGTGAGGAGTGAGGTGACCAAGCTACAAAGACAGGCTCAGGGCAGAAGAAACCTCTAGGGTTGAAGAGTCTGTGAGCAGAGGGTAATGGATTGGTAGGATGAGAAGAGCAGCAGTAGTGGCTGTACAGGCTCTAACAGCAGCAGAGGGAGATGGGGAAATGTGAACAAGCAGACATAGGATCACAGAATCACACATGATAGCAAAGGGCCCAGCAGGGACTCAGGAATTGCAGTACAAGTCCCAGCCCTTGCGCCCGTGGGAATCCCATTGTTCATTACACCTTTCTAACTCCTCAACTCTTTGCATCAGCCCAGGCCCAAAGAGATAGCATGAAAATTTGTAAATGTTTGCATAATTGCAGAGAAAGAGTGAAAACCTAAATACACTACTTACTTAATAAAAAAAAAAAAAACAACAAAAAACACCCCAAATAAATCATTTCTTTTTGTTTCCTTCTTCCTACATCTCATGACTTTGGGAGTTCATTATTTCTGAACAGAAAAAGTCAACAGCATTGTTGTAATCTCAGAACCACTCAGTGAACTGGCTGGGCACAGTATGGAAAGGCACTAGGGCTGCACATAGAAAGATGCTCGGCTTTGCTGAAGCTGAAGTTAGGTGGCAAATGAAGTGGAAGCTCACAAGTGGCAACAGCAGGACCTAATGACTAAGACTGCTCAGAGAAATTGGATTTCATTGCTACTGCTGTGACAAAATTCCTGTGTGAGAATAAAGATCTCAGCCTAGGTTAAGCAAGAGGCCTAAGCTGGGGCACAGCATAAAAAAATCTCACTTTTTGATGCACACACAGCCACAATGCACCTTCACCAGTTACTCACAAGTGCTATGTCAGTTTGTCACTGCACAATCCGCAACAAGAAGTGTGGTGCAATGACACCAACACCTGCCTCACTCATCCAGCCACAGGGTAGAGCACACAGCTTCAGCATTCACACGTACTACATGTAGCTTGTAAAGGTCTAAGTTCCATCCTTCCACTTTCATGCATACAAAGGTTTAAGAACTGAGGTAATAGCAACAGTAAGAGTTAAAGTTAAGAGTTAAAATACGGAAGAAATAAGTTGTGCAAACTAAAGTCTTATGACCAGAGCAGCTCGAGGATTTTCTTTACACCTATATCTTTCCTTCCAAGCAATGTAAGCATGCCTTCTATACTTACACCATCTTGGTTGAATTTCAATTACGTCTACGCTTTGCTTTCCAATGCATTGTGCCTTTTCTGATAGCAGATATGCCTGCTGCAGGCTTTGGTCCAGAAATGCACTCCCTAAAGGCTGAGCTGTCCATCCCTCCTTATCCCATCCACCTGCTTGCCTTCCTCACCCCTGCTGAAGCCTGGCTGCAGCTCCCTGCTAGCTCTTCTTCCTCTTTTCATGAGAAATTCCTAAGCCACTTATCCAACAGACTTACCACCACAAAGTAAGCAGTTGATTTCTTTTTTCCACTGTTAAAAATAACATTACGTTCACATTCTATAAATATTTGCACCTTCCCATAGGCCACTTACGCGATGTTAGGTAATTAAGATAAGCATCAGAGGAAGATCCCCATCAATTTTCTGAGCTGCTCTGCTGCCAACAACCAGCACCCAAGGAGCAGCACCCCTCCTCAGCCCAAGGAGCAGGGATGGGGCAGAAACCCAGCTCGCTCCCAGTCACTGCGGGTACCTGTCCACCAACCCAAGCCCACGACACACACAGCACAAACTGACAAACCAAGAGGTCTGTGCACATACCGGCCGATGTTAGAGCAGGTCTCCGTGTCAGCAGCCACAGCACCGTGCAGGTACTGCTGAGGACCACACTTGGGTTGAGTCAGGGTGACCAGGAGCACAACCACCACTGCCAGCACCCCGAGGGTCAGCAGCACCAGGCAGCAGATCCTTCCTGTCGTCATGTCTACTCCTGCACGGCCAGAGGTGCCTGGGAAGCTCTCAGTCCTCCTGTGAAAGCGTCTGCTTTGCTGCGGGGGAAGTGGAGGATCCCGCAGTGATGGGAGGAAGGGAGGTCTCACTGAAGTCAGTTCTGCCTCCTGCGATCGACAATTACATTTTTTAAGACGAAAAGCTGAGACAAAGGTAACGGTGTACTTTCTCCTCTCTGCTCTCTAACGTGTGACACAGCTTTCACTTTCTTTTATAAACTAATTTTCTGGCAAATCCTCCTTATACCCCTTTTAAAAAAAAAAGTCTCTGATGAAAACATTTAACGCATTCATTGCTGGAGCACTTCAAAGCGAAATCCCAACACTGGTTTTTGGTTTCAAGTACTGCCCCCGTCCTTCCATTCTCACCACACGCAGCAAACTACAAAGCAAAGGCAGCCCACGTGTTGAATCACTGGGAAAATCACAGCACTGATCCTGCATTACACACAGGATGCTTTCCACGAGGCCACTCAAAGAAGTAAAAGCTAATCACTAAAGAAATACAAAGCTGGAACTTTCATATTTACCTTATAGTTTACTCCACCTTTCTTAATGACCTGCTTTAAATCTTGCCACTGCCCACGCCATACATCTGTAAAAGAGCATAACAAGTAAATAAATGTAATAAAACAGCACATTTCTGCAGCTCTACACAACGTAAGAGTTAAAAGCTCTAGAGGTCCAGCTTGGATCACTCAGCAATCACAGCACCTGGGAAGCAAAGGGCTCTTGAATAACACAGAGCAGATTCCCAGCACAGCACTGATTAGCAGCACAGCTGGCCCCAGTTAGCTCTATTAGAGCTCTTGGTCACACAGTTCCTCTCACACTTAAAAAGTTAAAGATAAGGCTTTATATCTGCCTGCTGCCTTTATCAAAGTTATTATCTGTGATCATTTCCCAGCTAAATTTCAGGGGAGGACGAGGCTGGGCACACTTATTGCTATATTCCAGTATATACTTTTAACTTGCACTCACTAAACTGCACTTTGCAGCTAAGCAATGCTGTTCCATGTGTCATACCTCAATAAATAGATTTGATAACAAGCACGTGTTTTTTTAGTTGTATCTTCCCATAAGGTCACGTGGTGGAAGTGAGAATACTCCAAGAGAAATATATAGTATTGTCCAAGATAAACCATGGCCCCTGGGAATCATTTCTTGGTCTCCGTGCCTCCATCTGACTTAGTAATGCCAGGTATATCTGCCAAGCCTCCCCAGCTCGAACATGACTCTGCATTTCACCCCATTGCAAAACATCCCTGATCTCGTCAGATTTCTCAATCTCTGTGTGACTTTCATATTCATTTCTTTCTTTACACGTTGTTCCATAGCACCTAAAGAAGCAATTACAGTGGGTTTAGGGAAACTCATTTCCTGTAAATAACTGGAAACCCTGGCCACCGAGAGACTCAAGTAGATTTTGCCCATTTGCTTTCATGCCATGGAGAAGTTAACTGCACTCTCTAGATTTCTTTGATATTTGCTTTTCTACTCAGCAGGTCAGACACCTGTACGTATACAATAACCCTTGTGCTGCCAAGGAGGAGTCCTGGAAGTGGCAAGAAAGAAAGCAGAGAGCATTAACCCCCAGACCACTTCTGGACATGCCAAGATGTGGTTGGGATCCATTGCAACAGATAATTCCCATAGGCAAACCCTTCACGCACACAGGAATGAAGGCTGAGCCTCCTTCCCTTTCTTGGTGCAGTCTTCACAGTCCTGTTGGTGCAGTTCTCAGCTTTGAGCTATTACACTGCAAAGTCTGCATTGGCTATATCTAAATTATACTGTTAAATATACGTATTTTAGTATTTGCTTAATTGGAACTAAAATTATTAACAGAATTTATTAACAAATAAATAGGAACAGAATCTTTACGTTGTTCTTTATGCTGTTTGGGGTCCCATTACATCTTTTTCCAACTCTTCAACTGAGACTGAGCTTGAAAATTGTTTAACATCTGAAGTACAGGCATAACTAAGGCTAACACAAACACTCCAGTCACCTTATAGACAGTTATAAATCATTGAGGGGTACAGAACCTCACATTTTAAAGGCATAGCATCACTACAGAGCGGAGGAGTTGGGAAGAAGTTCCCTTGCAGGCAGCTTACTGCAAATCAAGGAGTCACCCTCTGAGAGCACTGGGATCAGTTTCTGAAGCAGGATCCATGGCAGTACAGGGCCACAGCATCATGAAAACAAGGCTTACTGCCTTGTCTGCAGCAAAAGGGTAGGTTTGTAGCATGGGTTTTTCAAGCGCTGGGTTTTCTCCATGCCTCTTTTTCTTGAGCACAGTTTCCCATTGGTTGAGGGAAGGACAAGAACATCACTGGACAGAAAGCCAGACATTTCTGCTCAGCAGAGAAAAGCTATTACACCGACCCTCAATTTATCCCTCTTATTTCATCTTTGATAAACTAAAAGAACTCTAAGCACACAACACACTTCAAGCATTCTCATGGTAGTGTCCTGACCATCCTTCTTTGCCTTTTGTCTTTGCACTTTTCAAATTACATTGCAACATACTCCAGGGGCTGCATTGTTCTGCTGGTGTTTGACCTCAGAGCAGTGTCTGTGATCTTACCGTAACAAATAAGAAGTGCATTTTATATTTCTCAACACTAAATTAAGTTTAAATCGTTGGATAAGAATCTAGGAAAGTTTCCAAAAGCATGCAGCCAAAGCCAAATTGGATGCACTTCATACACTGTTTGTTTCCCCCTACGATCATGCTACAATCCAGAAACATCCCTTGTCTTTATATAATAGCCAAATAACAAAAATAGAGGCAGCACTCTATGAATTTAATGTTCAGATCTTATAAGAGACCTATCAAAGGATGCAGGCCACAGATGTTGGTGCTCGTGATGCGCCAGGAAGGAAAACCCTGACCTTTGCAAATGGCTTTCTTTGCACACAAGCAAATTTTCTTTACTGATGGCCAGGACTTGCTCTCATGAAAAAGAGATACTCAGAAATTGCAAATTGTGGTACCAAAGAACTTCTCATTCATGTACTTGTGACAAAAACTAAACCCACAACCTCCCCTAAATTCAGGAAAATCAAACTCTGTTTCTTTTGTTATTGAAACAGTCTCTAGAATTACTCATTACTTATGTGTCAGCATTCAATGCTTCCTATGACAGAATAAAAGTGAAACCTCCTGATGCAGCATTTAACTCTTTAGTCTGTTTTGAAGCAAATCCAGTGGGAAATGTTTTCTTAAAGACTAAACCTCATTTGTGGAATAACTGCGGTAGCTGGAAATACTGGTGCTAGGAAACAAAAGGGAGTCTTTTGTGCATCCAAGGACACCTGGAGTAAATGCTGTCTGAACTCTGTTTTGACTAAATCAGGCAAAAGTACTACGGTAGTGACCACAGGGGATATCTCTGGAGGGTATTAACTTACTTGAAAGCATTAAACTCACTGAAATGAGTTTTTTAACTCTGTTGGATGAGTATTTAAATGAGTATTTAAATGTTAAATGAGTATTTAACTCTGTTAAATAAAATGCATTTTATAATTAAATACACATCTGCCTGTGTATGACAACTTACATAGCTGCCATCGTAAGCTTTATAAGACCTCAGCAAGACACAGTCTGTGATATTATTCCAGTTGGATTTTTCTGTTATTAAATGCAACAAAGCATTGTTGAAGTCAAAAGGAATTACTGTTATGTTATAATGAAGTCAGTAAACAGAGAATATGGCTCGAACCCACACGTCCTTTGGGAAAACATCCATTTTTTAGGGATGTTTTAGATGCTATACACTACATACACGATGGTCAACGACTAACAGCCCTGTTCAATCCAGAGACAGTATGTGAGTATAAATAACAAACATCTGCTCTGCCAGTGCTTGCAACAAATGAAGAGCTTCCAAGTCAAAAGATCTCTGGCAAGCCAGTGCTTCTGGGTGCTCACTGGGATCCCAGGCTGCAAAAGCCCATGTCTAGTGCTGGGATCCCCAAGCAGAGTGCCAGCCTTTGGCATGCTGCACTGTTGTGCTGGAGTGGAACTGTGCTGCTGGAGGAGGCAGCTCAGCTGCTCAAAGAAATCTCACTTTTTGCAGCTCTGCAAAAGGCCTGCCAGATTCGCCTGAGTTAGAGAACTGGCTAGAAAGTAAGAATCACAGTTTGAAGCATTTATATTTTGGAATTCATTTACATTTCGGACTTAACTAAAAAAATTCCCAACTCACTCAGTAATCTGCCTCTGTTTAGTTTTCTAATGAATAAGACACTTGCCAAGACAGCAGAGCCAAGAGTCAGACTTAAAATCCAATGTATTTGTTTAATACTCATGTCAGACATCAAGCTGTACAGGAGCTCCAAAGCCAGGTTCTCAGTTGGGTAAGAGTCAGAGGATTGCACTGATATCAGCAGAGCTCATCTGCTCCATAGTGGCTGAGGACCCGAGGTCTTGCTTGTTCTCAGCAAGGTAGGAATACAGGAGAAAATTATCTGAAAGCAGAGAACAGTCAATTTTCTCTTCCCTCCTTCTCTCCTCTCTACTTCTGCCATCGTATTTTACAGAACCTTAGCAAGTTATTTATGTTCTTTAGAAGACCTTACTTGACACTGATGGGAAGCACTCCCATTAATCTCAACAGAGACTGACCTACGGCCCCACAGCCTGCCTCAGCCATTTGTCCACCAGACTTTTGCTCTCTTTTGGCCATTGCGTAGAGCAGGAAGTTCAAAGACAGCGTAACTCACTCCTCTGGCTGTCCTGACCTACATGTCTCAGCACTGCTGAGCTGGAAGTGGAGGAGCTTACAAGGCAGAAAGGCACATTCAAGTGCTCCAAGCTACGGTCAGAGCAAGAGCTGCATACAGCTTCATCACACCCAGGCAGGGGAGGCTGGAAGACCTGTGAGCTTTGTGCTGGGCTGGGCTGCTGGTGGCTGAGAGCAGGGCAGGCAGAAAGGAGCTGCTGTGCTCAACGGAGCTAAGCCCTGCTCAGGCATAGCCTCCCAGCGACAGCCCAGGACCTTAGGGAGGGAATGGAGATGTGAAAAGCAGTATATAAATGGTGGCAAAACCCACAGGTTTGCCTGCTTGTCCTTTCCCAAGCCTCCCTAGCCCATGTCACTCTGGTTCCTAACTCCAGCTCCTGCAGCCAGCTGCCGCCACGCAGGAGATATTTGGCAAACCTCCATGAGGTGCATACACCAAGCCTCAAGAAGCTGCTATGCTACAGCATTCCTAGGCTGTTCATGCAGCTGGTGCAACTTGGTTCTGCTTTGCCTCTGTTGAAGAACTCGATTTTAGTTAATGGTGTATAGAAACAATAGGGACTGTTGTCTTAAGAAGCCATTTGAAAACACACTCATGCTCTCAGAAAGGGGAGCAAGGAGGAAAAAAAAAAAATCTGTATATTTAAATCCCCTTACTGAGAACCGAAAAGAAGGAAAGAAAAAAAACTAGGAGCAGGCTTTTCCAGGATTCCCAGGTAAATGGCAGAGCTGTGCTGAGTACAGCAAGTCTTTTCAAGTGTTTCATCACACTGAAATCCATGAGTAAGGACTGAAGATCAGAACTAGCATCTGGATTTCATCTCCCCTCCAAAATGAGCAAGAGTGCTCAGTCAGTGGACAAACAAAAAGAGCCAAACAGATCCCATTTTCCTCTGGAGATGGCAGGCCCCTTCTCTCCTACTCCTGCAGCTGTTTTTGAGCAATAAGAGCTTACACACAGTGTCCCTGCTGGAGTTTCACACCAAATCCTACATCTTACGGGAAACCAGTGCGTCCACCTCTCCAGCTAAGTACAGCAGTGCTTGGGCTGCTTTTCATTCATGCATTTACGTGAATAGTTCTGTCCAAAGCCAGCTGGCATCTCAACAAGGGAAGGTGAGTACAGCAGGATCCTAGCTGCTTTCATGATCTTATGTACTTCACAAGCAGAGCAAAAGAAAGACAGAGAGAAAGCAGCTCTACCAACAGCCCTACCTACAGCCTGTGCCATGTTCTGGCACAAGCTAAGAGCGTTATTGCTGACTGTACAGCTATGCTGACAGTGCAACTACTTTTCCACAGACACAGGGATTGCTTCCCAATGACTTCTTTTCCTTGTGCAAGAACACAACAAAGTGCTTTCTACACCAGAAAATGGAGGAGCAGCATCCAGAGTGGGAGAAATTCAGCCTTTGAGGATTTGTTCTCTGTCCCTCTTTCTTTGGTCCTGCTCATCTTTCACTGACGTTTTACTTTGGAAATTCCCCAGCATTCAAATCCTTTCAAGAAACGGGTTTCCAGGCTCTTGCACAATTCCCTTTGGAGTTGCTGTATTTACCCTTAGCCACTTTCCCACACGCTGATCAATGTGAATGGCTCTTTTCCTCCTTCAGAATTTTACACCCTTTCCTCATGGGACACACTGATATCACGGTCCCCAGACTTACTCAGCTGGAACACAGAAATTGCAAAAATTCAACTGTTGCTCATGAATAAGAATGAGCAAGAGCAACAGACCACCATCCTGCTTTCCCACGTTCAGAACTGGAATATTAATTAATCTTTGTCGAGGTTAAGTATATACTATAAAAATACCAGAACAGAGCTGGATGAGAAATACATATTGTTATTTCAATAGAGAATAAGGTGTTTTTAGAATTTTGTGCATATCCTTCTCTTCTATGCTCTGTGCTGCTGAGTGCTGTACAGGATGCCACACACCATACTACAGGATTGCCACGACGCTGCTGGAAGGTGCCCAAAATCCCCTGAGCTGACAGTTACGTGTTGAGTATCCTTCCAGAGACACCAACAGCCTAAATAGGTGTTAAATATAGATGGAAAAAGCAAAGGTATGGAGAACAGAAGTATTTACAACAGCTAAGTAATACGGTTCAGTATCTGCCATGTCCTGCAAATGCTATGAGAGAGCTCTTGGGAAGTGACAGCCCAGAGCAAGGCTCCTGCTAGCAAAGAAATTGAAGATACCAACAGTGCTTTAGTCCTTTTTCAAATAATACGGCAGTAAATGTACAAGCACAGAACTTTTTATCTTTTTGTTTCTATTTACTTCTGCTTTACTCACCACAAGCTTCATCTAGGCTCCAGCCCATAGACAGCAACGCATGGACTTCCATGAAAGTCGTTAAAAGAAAGTTAGTGGCACGATGGAAAATGGTAAGCTCAGGAAAATCTTAAGGTGTTATTTTTTGCATCAAAAGCAGAGCCACTGGTCGCAGTATCAGAGGGCAGATGGAAGCAGCAGCTTTTCACAAAACGTAGATCAGCCTGTCGTGGTGCGCTGAGGTCGTTGTAAAAACGACAAAGTAAATAATGCACACAGACACACCTGGTTTGTGTCTGCTACAGATTAAAGGACTGTCAGCAGGGAGTCCTATTTTAATTATGATTAAACTAATTTGAAAGCTTTAGGAACACAGAAAGAGGATCTCACTGCGGACATCTCCAGGGCTTCGCACTAGCAGCCAGAATTGCTCTGAAACAAAATGCCAGTGGACTTGGTCCCTCAGCCTCAAAGATCGACCTCTCTGGAAATCAAGAAACCAAAGCCCAAACCCAACTTCAGGTGCCACAGCCTTGTGCTAACTGGTTTCCTTTCCGACCTTCTCCTAGCAGTTTCACAGTCCTTTCACTTGTGATGCATGATTCAGGCAGAGCATTTTGGACACCATACTGGACTAAGAGCCGCTCTCCCATCCAGGCAGCACTAATTCTTTGACAGAAACCTGCTGCTCATTTGCTCCCCTTTACACCCTCCTGTCTTGATCTTGATCCCTTAAGCCTCAGCGAGGAGTCCACACAAGGACCTGGAATAAAGGCTTTGGGAATGTGCTCTAAAAGAGCAAGCAAAGAGAAATAAACCCTTTGAAAGGGCTGCCTGTCTTGTGACAGACCCCTTAGCCAACTGAACCAGCTCTTAGGGGCCGCTTCTGAAAAACAAGACGAAGCACAGTCACAGCCCACTGGGAGTCCTGGAATATGAACTGAAAGGAGATTTACAATAAGAAAGAAAACGGGAGATTTGAATGACTGCCTACTGTTATCAACAAAAATAGGCTTTATCTGTTCAACCATAACCCTGTGCCTACCGTCAATGCTTGGCTTCTGCCTTGTCAGCACCTTGACCAGTTAGGTGGAATTTCCTGATAAATAAATGCACGTCTGCTGTGGCAAGAGTTCGGCACAAACACAGAACCATCCCAAACTACAGCTCAAAAAACTACATTTCTCAGGACCCACTAGAAACCAATTTCCTGTCCCAGTTCCATTTGTGCTGGCACTTAGATTAAAGGTGTTAATGGCCAACAGTCACAACAGAAGCAGCAACAATCTAGCTACTGCACTGAAAGCGTGTTACCAGATGGACATCATTCCCAACAGATTACATGACAGAATAATATTTAGGTCAGACTACCATTAGGAGCTACTACCCATAACAGCCAGCTTTCACATGAAATGGAAGACTATACTCAATGCAAAGTCCAAATAGCTTCACTGGTGGTTCTCCAGCAGCAAAGTGAGGATTAATGGTAACTACTTGCTGCAGTTTGACTCTCATCATTTAAATCAAAGTAGTATCCTTGATAACGAGGTCAGAAGTTGGAACCAGACCTTGCTTTGCTCCTTACTTCATGCTGATGTTTATCCATTTGCAAAAGCAAAATCCCATCCTCCGGGTATTGCTCCTGCAGAGAATTGAGGTGATTTTTACCTGGGGTGGTAATTCGGTATCTAATCATCCTTAAAGTGTCAGTAATATTAAAGCAACATTGAAGGAATGGAAGTATTCAAAAGATGATTAGTAATCTTATGAATTTCTTAATGGTTGACTTAATTCATCTGCAGCCAGAGTGCAGTCAGAGCAAAGGAATTCTTGCCAAGGGGCTGCTTTTTCAAGACACTGCCAGAAACTCCCTAAGGAGGCACGCATAGAACCACAGCTTTACGTACACTTAAGAATTAGCACCTCAGCAGCACTGCATTCTGTGTAAATAGACTGCAACATTACCAGTCTGATGTAAAAGAAAGAGTGATCTCTTCTGTATTACTTGGTGTTTAGTCATTTGCCTTTACTAGAATTAACAGGAATGTCAAGTTCAACTATTCTACAAATGGCACAGAACGATGTCAAACTGCTAGCAAGAGGCAAGGACTCTCACAGCTACAGCTTGCCAACAGTGGTGAAGCAACGTGAATGCCTAGAGGTTAAGCTAACAAGGACAGGACATAAATAAACTGGGATCACTCAGCATGAGAGAGATGAGGAATGCATACAAATGGCTGAAAAGCAGAACACATTTCTGGGAAACAGAGGAGAGTTTAAGAACAGAAAACAGAAGAGATACAGGCTTGAAAATGATGTTCATAAGTTCCTTATGAAACTGTGAACCCTATGCTCTCCCTGGACCTCTATGCAATTCCAAATGCAGTTTGATAACAGAGCCCTTTATAAGGACACAGTGAACTCAATCTCTGTTTAGATAGGAGAGTAGCTCTAAGAAAAATGAGTGGGTGCTGCAGTGGTTGTGCTGGGGTAAAATAGCTATGGTATGTTCTTTTGCTCTCTAGAGCTGACATCTCTAATTCTTTTAGTTCATGTGGATCGCCATGGCAGGCTGTGTTAGGAGAAACATCTATGCATGATCCATCCGTGTCTCAACACACGGTGAAACTAATACTCCAATTCATTAATAGACTGGGAGATGAGGACTTGCAGCAAGAGGGCCAAGGGATCTTCCCCAGGCTTTTGTTTGCCTGTTTGAAAAAAAAAAAACAGTAGTCAAGAGGAGCTCTAAGGTGACATCTGAGTGCCACAGCAATTTCCCAGTATTCAATGTTTTTCCTCACTACAACCTTGTGAAAGAAGGAAAGCCCTTTAACCTCATTAGAGAAAGGGGAAAATGAGGCTTGGAAAGGCTAAATGACTAGTGGTAATCTAGCTAAACTGCCTGCTGTGACTCCTTACCTACTTAATTTAGGCACATACAAGTTGTTTGCTTGCTGACGTGCCCTTGGAGATGCCAGACAAGGAGCAAAGCATAAGGCAGTAAGAGAATACTCATTAAGAAAGCATTTTTCTTCCAGAGCAACCTCCTCGCATGCTGAGGCTATGTTCTGCAGGACTTGGTTCAACATCACTTGCTGATGGGAATTCGAGAACAATTCTTTTCTCCTTTTGCTCCCAAGCATGGCCTGTGCTTTTCTATTATCCCTCTGCTCCTATCTCAAACCTGCAAGCTTTTCCTGCATCTCATTTCCTGCTCCACGACCCACGTCCTGATGAGGGAGAGCAGCTGCATGGTACTTCACTGCCTATCAGCATTAAACCACAACAGTCCTTTCAACACTCAGCATGGATGGGAGGCTTCTCTCGGAGAATACTTAGCTTCCTTGGTCTTTATCTTCAGAGGTCCATAGGCAAACAGCTTTGAAAACAATCACCTCTCAGCGTAGAGGCCAGCTGAAGCTCTTCTGCTGGTTTTTGTATGCTCAGAGCCCTGTCCAGCACTCACAGGAGTTTCCTAAACGAATCTTAAGAAACAATTTCTTTCTACCTCAAAGGATCATCCTTAATTGCTCTTTTGCTACGTTCTTTTCTTGAGGTCCTGTAACCGATCCTCCTTCACAAGCTCTGTGCAGTTTCCCATTTGTGCATACTTCATCTTGCTTGTCAGGCTGAAACACCCAATTTCCAAGGCTTTCAACTGTCATCTCCTGGTCACTCACCCCAACAATTTATGTTGATTTCCTCTCATCTTGGCAAGCAGGGGCTAAAAATTGCATGTTCTAAAAGCAAATGCTTTAAATGAGTAAATGACTGCAGAATCAGAAAGGATACAGATGAGAGACTGTTGGCAGACAGCCGTTAGTGGGAGAGAGACATTCTGTTTCTCAAACAGCGCTTGAGGGGATTATTAAAGGTATTATTAAATAGATTCACTGCTCTTTGAGAACAGTACTATCTGCTTTTAAATGGAAAGATAAAAATAATGGATAAAAATACCACATCAGTCACAAAACCCATGAGCTTACTCCATCCATACTACGACTGGACTGTCTCCCTTCCTAAGGCAATTATTTACTCTATACTGTATTTTATTAAGCAGCATAGAGCTCCATTTACTTGTTAAATGATTTTTTTGCGTGTGTACTGGGGCTGTAAAAGTGCCTGGATGCTGACCTAATTCAAGGACATCTCGCCATGGTGATGGCTACATAGGATCCTTGGGGAAACTGCCTGTCAGACACACTGGAGCCATCACCCCTCCTTCCCATGGCTGCCATCTGGGGAAGTGTGGGCACCTAGTGGTGTGATGGAAATGCAGCCAAAGGGAGCCCTGAGTATAGCACTGCAACTCAGAGGAGAAAAACTGACGTTGTGTTCAATGGCATTTTGCAGGAAAATGGTGAACTGGGAAGCAGAAATGTCAGTTTGGCAAAATATAAATAGCAAGGAGAGTTCTAACAGCACGCTTGAAGTCAATGCTGGGCAACTCGTGCCTATCTTACTGCACAAAGGCATTGCTTTAGACATATGGGGAATATCTAGAAACAAACAAAGCCGTATATTTCAACTTGAAGCGTCGTTTCCTTCAAAATCAACAGGAAAAGAAATGGAACAAAGTGTTTTTTCCTCCAGCCTAACCTCAGTAAATTAAAAATCAGAATATAGATTACTTGTCGACTAGACTGAAAAATGGTATTTGAAAAAAATTGTTTCTTTTCATAGCCCAAACCTTAGTCTTCAATCCCTACATTAAGAAAACAAACTCAGTTTCAGTAGCAGTAATTCTCTCTGTACTCAGTCTTGCTCAAACTCCGGATCCAACAGTTGCTTTAGCTCCCTGTCTAATGCATCACACACTATACTGCCAAGAGTCACATCTTATTGCAGGTTTTGAAAGGCCTGGGTTACTTAATCCTCAAGCTTCTGGATTCATATAATAATGGAATAAATCCAGTTTTCATTAAAAAAAAGTATATTCTAGCACTTCATATTGATAAGAAAATCTTCAGTCCTAAATTTGAAAACCTGAGAGTACACATAAAAAGGCACAAAATACACTCTATAGTAAATGAGAGGATTGCTAAGGTACCCTCAAGACTGCGGGAGGCAAGCTGGAGCTGGGGACTACTGACACAATGCTGCCATGCAGCACCTTATGCAATCTCTGTTTGCAGAAATTAAGCAGAAATGTAACAAATTTGCAGAAATCATTAGGAGAAATGAATGCATATAACAGCAACCAACTGATAAAGGGAAAAAAAAAATAGTGTTTTTTTCACTCCGTGTATACAATGCAAGTTACTTCAAAGATCCCTGCAGAGCTGCTCTGGCCTTCTTTCCACCAGCCCCTGGAGATGACACATTTCAGTAGGTACCCATTCTGATGCACTCCTGTCCCCTGCTTCTGGGTCTTCTCATACCAAAAAGTTTCTGCAAATTTTACTTTAAAAGACAAAGAAAATGCTCTCTGATGTAACAGAATAGCTATAGCATAAGCAAAAAGCCAGAGCTACATTTCCAGGGAGCCTTCAGTTTCTGCCTGAGAGTGCCCTGTGATTTGTAGTGCATACATGCACAACAGCCTCACGTGTACAACAGCCTCACGTGTCATTAGCGTGGCTTTCCATAATTTGAAGAGGAATCCCACATAGAAGGCCCTATTCTTTGAGAATCATCAGTTTTCTGTAAGATCCTACTACAACACATGCACTTTTTTAGTCAGAGAGAGAAGTTTAATACTTGATTTTTTTTTGTCCTACCTAAATAAAGGTACACTAGTTTACTCATAGACCTATGTACTAAAAGCAGCCAGATGTGAATACGTTGCCCTGCAATGATTAAATACACACCGAGACCCTGCTGTCACTTCATTCAGAAGAGGCTAGACATAATGTGTGGATTATTTTTTTTTTCTCCTCAGACAACAAAGGAAGTGTCATCTTTACCCAACAAACTCTGACTTCAAGCCCTAGCAGGTCTGTGCATGTAAGGGAAGGAACCGTGTAATGTTGACATCTGCATGTGCTGAACAGGTTTGGACAGAAACGTTGCTTCAGCTGAACCAGAAACATTTCTACTGTTCTGAAAATGTCCCTTTTCTCTTCACCTATGTGACTCCAGGCTTTGTTCCAGCTGAATTCTCATTATGCGGTAGTCTGGTTTTGCTCCCATCAGACCATGTTTTCTAATCATTTCATCTATCCTTGACATACCCGACACCCAAACAACTCTCCAGCCAAGAGAACATTTTGACAGAGCTCCTTGCTGTTATGACATTCTAACCTGTCCTCACAGCAAGGGATGAAATCAATTTTATCCTGCACAAGCAACAAGGTTTGTCTCATTAATCAGAAATCTATGCTGTTTCTTTAAATTAGATTATTTCTACTTCACCAGTTTCTCTCAGATTTATTGATTAACGTAATCAAGTTAAACGTACGGGAATTTGTTCCCAGCTTGGACTTCTGGCTGCTGCATCTGAGTCAGGCTTCAGGAGATCACGGAGTGGGCAAATGCTCTCCTGCTTCTACCACCACTAATCACTGACTTTACTAAAGATTGTATCTTTTCCTGCAAACTCTGCTTTACTTTGAAGCGTATTACCACGTTATTAGCTTTTACGGCAATCATAAGAACTTGGCTACCTTGTTAAGCTTGACCAAAACTGGAATGCTGTCATGATTACACCAAGGTGACAAAATGGTGGCTTACTCAGGTGAAGTGTTGGCATGGCTGAAGTTAATCACTTCAGCTGTGCGCTTCCTTGCCCAATAGAAAACTCTAGCAAAGTGACTGATAAAAAAGGCAGAGCAAGCACCAAAGCAGATAAATGAATGCAAACCACTCTTTGAGAAAAGAGCTCAAACTCTAGCAAAGTTTCTTTCAGGAAAAACACGCCAACGATATTGGGGAAAAAAAAAGTCCTTTTTGCTGCTGTGACTTAAAGACTGCTATAATCTGGGAGGAGAAAAAGGAAATCTAGGTAAATGGCACATCATCAGATGGCGCAACGTTTCTGAACCTCAGTCTCTCCATCTGCAAAATGGGAAAAAGTACATACATAATCTGCAGATGTATGTTTGAAAACGCTGTGTGTAAGAGTGACAACAGAGCTATGCCACTGATTTCAGCAGGCTCAAGAACAGACCTGTAAATACAAATAGGCCACCATTCCATGGTCCTCCCCAGCAGTTCTCACAGTTATTAAAAATCATTTAATAAATTTCTCCCATTAAACTATTTTATTCACTTAATTGGATGAGTGTTTGTTGTCATTCGTACGAAGCACCTCCAGTGTTCAGTTATTTTCTCAATCATTTATTTCTAATCGTTTTCCTTCTGGAAATACAACAGACCTCTCGTTTTCTTACCTTCTGGTAATCATAGCCGTAACTTTCACAGTCGAGCAGCTTTGCCATCAAGTCACAAAGCTTTTTCCCGAGCTAAAATAGCTCTTTATCCCCACCTGGAGGAGGGTCCTTTCAAACAGGAGTGTTCATTCTCTGCCAGTAACCGTTTACAACCGCAAATGCTCTTGCAAAACGCTGCCAGCATCCCACCTGGGGCACGCATTGCATCACAGCAAACGCAGCTCCAGCACTTCTGATAACTGCACCTTTGCACGTGTCAAAGTCCTCTGCCATGTAACCAGCTTGCTACATTCAAACTACTGGGCATTTTTTAAAATAACAACAATAATCATACAGAATCTAAAGCAAGAGATAAGCACATGAATTTCCTGGCTGAGTTCCACGTGGGGCTGTCAGACAAGCTGTTAATTTCTCTTTTCTGTAGTCAAGGAACTGGATTGCTCTGCTGCTGGCCAGCTGCTTGCTTCCCCTCCTCGTACCCAACAGGGGTTGTGAGACACAAAGCAGGTTGGGATGCGAGCCCATATCAACACCGAGAAATAACATTACTGCTTTACATTTTGATCCTGTGAGCATTTACCTGAGCATTGAATGATTTTACACTTGTGAATATAAACTTATCAAACGTGGTGGTAAAGTCACCTCGCAGGGCCAGAGCTAACCTTTCCACGAGATTTCCTCTATTCCAGCACAATTTTTACACTTATTTTCCCCCCAGTTTTAACGGCTGTGATGAAGCATAAGGCCACATCACCTTGTGCGACCTCATGCACAACCTAAACCAGAACATTTCACTCAGCTGTTCCTCCATCGTGCACAAAACAACCACATAAACGTCCATTTTAACCACGCTAACATTTCTGGACCAAACGTGTAAACCTCAGCAGAAATGAAATTAAACTTTTCTGAACGGGATTGTTTTCTGTAACTGCGTTTAGTTTCCTGGTATTAACTCCACAGCTGACCTCAGTGCATCACACAAATCATTATTATTTTCCAGGTCTTGGACTGGAATTCCCTCTCTAAGCACTACCACATGCGTATGCCTGCGGTTTTCTGGAATATCTGAAAAATTCCCATAAAAAAAAAAAAAAGCGGCAGATAGATTTA
>JAOWBP010004343.1:7490755-7509813 GCA_028571105.1 Tragopan temminckii | reverse complement strand
TGGCAGGGGGGTTGGAGATTTATGATCCTTGTGGTCCCTTCCAACCCTGGCCATTCTGTGATTCTGTGAAATCAGCAGAATGGGAGTGAGGCTGAAAGGCAGAGCTTGCCTATCTCCTCCCTTTGAGGAGTGCTTCATTTTGGCTGGCCTGGCCTGTTTCCTTCTGTTAGGTCAGCACTGGCACACTCATTGCCTCCTTGCTCTGCAAAGCACCAAGTGCTGCTCCGACTGCTGGAGGTTCCTCTGCTTTGGGCAGCTGCAGAGCCACAGAGGCTGGGGTTGGTGGATCTGCTCTTCACTCCCAATGCCATGGATTGGTTTGTCTCTGAGGACAGCAGGTGCTTTGGTAAGGTAAAGGGTATCTTGGCTATTGCACAAGTATAGTAGTCATGGTGATATCTGCACTGAACTGGGGGAAGTTGGTCCCTGAAAAAGCTATGTTGAATTTAGGTCTTTTTGTTTTGAATAGTCCTGTAAGGGGAAAGGAAATGGGTCAAAGAGTAGTTAATATTCATGAAGTGTCGGTCCTAGCAAGATGTCAGTGACTCTCCATCCCCTCAATAGCTCTTAACTTATCCTGGTGTGTGTCTGGAACACCCTTGCTGCAGGTCTCCTCAGCGTCCTATGCTCAGCCATTGATGAACAGTAACCCTGTGCACCCCAAGAGCATCTTTGTGCAGGATGGAAAAATATGGAGACTGGCAATTGCCTTCTAGAAGTGGCAGGCTCAGGGGAAAGCTGCTCTAGCCAAGGATCCTGAGCAGGAGGGTGTTGTGCTCATGGCCAATAGTTTTGGCCAAGGTGACTTGTTAGTGACTAGGATGTGTGTTGCAGTGGTCAGTGAGATTAAAGCTCTCCATTTTTTCATTGAAGTTGATGTGACTCAAAAACTAACACAGACAGGTTGTTACCTAAGTCATAGCTGCTGGTTTGGGGCCTTTTCATTTCAGGGACTTTAATACTTTCGAGCTGTTACCCAAGGGCTTCCAGGAGTCTCTAGAGTGCTCAGTGAAATAGACCACTCTGCAAATGGTGTGGCAGTAAGGGGTAAAGGGGAAGCTGGTAAAAAAACTTTGGAGTTGTTACAACAGTTGTCCTGCACAGAGAAACCATAACAGCAGTGCACATAGGAAAGGTCTTGATATGAATCTGAGCATGGACATATTTGGAAGAGCCATCTGTTAGAGGTCCAGGAAGTAGGTAGCTGTAACTGCCTGCAGCTCAGCAGTTTATAGAAACCCACTGACAAGCAAGGGCTGGAAAAGCAGGAAGAACATCACCCTGATGTACCTCTCAAGGCCAGAATTGGGCTCTCACCACCTCTGGTCACTCCTTCCAAAATCACCCATCCATCAGCAGAGCTGCCAGCTGCTGGGGAAAGAGGAGAAACAGTGGATGTGGAAGAGGACAGACGACAAGCTTCCTCTTGTGCCTGATCACCTGCTCCCTAGCAGCCCCAGAAACAGCAAGGTTGATGATCCTGTCTCTTCCCACAGAAAGATGAGGAAGCGCTATGTGGTGGTCCTGACTGCAGTCCTGCTGGGGCTCATCTTGTTCCTGGCACTCTTCTTCGGGCTGCGCTCTGACTCAGAGGACAAGCACATCTATAAGTGGGCAGCTGTGGCTACGGACGCAGGGCAGTGCTCAATAATTGGAAGGTAACCACTAATTCTGCCACTGTTCTTGTTATCTGTGAAGCTCTTGCATGAGACAAGACAGAACTGTTTCACTGATGCACAGATGCAACCTTGGCAGCTGCACTCAGCTCCCTGTAGGATGAGGAGGCTGTGAGTAAACCTGGCCCTTACCATTCCCAACCAATGTTAATGCAGTCACTCAAAGGCAGTACAGTAGACAAAGATTCCCTAGGCACAGAAACAATAGGAATGGGAGATGCTTTTCAAGCTCTTTTTAAATACCTTTGTTAAGCTGTTCTCCAGTTCTAGATGTACGTGCTGCAGATTTCAGGCTCCTTATATATATGATGGATGTGGCTGGAATGCAAGTCTCCTCCAGGTACTTTGACACATCTTGCTGCTTTCAGGCTAGTTTGAATGTCTCTTTAATGAAGGTCAGTCTGGTCTGTACCCAGACCATTAGGTTCTCTTGTCTATGGTAATAGAAGCCCAAAGCTATCTGTGGGAAACCCATAGATCAAGTGCGGATAAATGGGCATTAGAGAAGATTTGCTGTATCTGCTCTGATGAGGTGCATCCAGGGCTCACAGATAGCTGAGACACTGTGGCGTGTTGCCATAAGATGCCTTCTCTTCTGCTGCACAGGGACATCCTTCAGCAAGGTGGATCTGCTGTGGATGGTGCGATTGCAGCTCTGCTCTGTGTGGGACTCATGAACGCTCACAGCATGGGCATTGGAGGAGGGCTCTTCTTTACCATCTACAACAGCGCAGGTAAGCAACAGGGCTATACGCATCTGGAACAGTTCTGCCCCTCCACCTAAAGCACAAAGGAGTGATTTATTCTACCTGAGATAAGGTACTGACTCTCCCAATCTCTGAGGCTGTCCACAGAATAACTGCCAAGAAACTGCCTCCCAGTGATTGGGCTTATTTTGCACAGACTGTGACTGGATGCTGAGTTCAGAGCTAAAAGTGATCTTCCTTCCTCTGTTTTTAAAGGAAATGTGGAAATCATTAATGCGAGAGAGGTGGCACCTAAAAGAGCAACAGAAGACATGTTTGGGAACAACGCACAGATCTCTCGGAAAGGTAAAGGCTCTTTCCAGTTCCCTTTATGGTGACTCCTGGAACTGGAGAGGAATGGAGCCTTGGGGGAGGGCTGATAAGCGTGTTGAACTTCTGGGAGATGCTGGTAAAAACAGGATTGAAGCAAACTGCTGTATCATTGTGCAGTGTAGACAGTCTATTGCAATTGCTGCTGCAATGTGACAAAAGAAATTTTGGTGTGTGCATGTGTGAAAGTTGCCATATACATATAGCTCTTCTCTCTTACTGTGGTGTATTCAACTCTGAAGGACTGGGAACTGCAGGCAGGTATGATGCCTTCTGTGTTCTGAGTAGCTTTGCTCTGATACAGAAAAATGAGAAAAATGACCCAAACACTTGAGTTACCAGCAAGAGGATAGAGGTGTTAATAATCCTGTTAGCATCGTATGCATGGGCTGAGCCAGTAATAGTATGCACAATCTCTGCTTAAAACCAAGGCCAATAGATAAGCCCTCCTCTACTTACTACTGCTTTTTCTGTTTTGTTTTCTTTTTTTTTTTTCTTTTTTCCTTGCTACTGAAGACTTACACATTTCTTCTCTGCTCCAGGAGGACTGTCCATTGCTGTTCCAGGAGAAATCCGTGGCTATGAACTGGCACACCAACGTTATGGCAAACTGCCTTGGAGAGACTTGTTTCTGCCCAGTGTCAAGTTGGCAAGAGAAGGATTCCCTATTGGGAAAGGTCTTGCATCAGCCATGAAATCAAAACAACAGTCAATTGAAAGCAATCCTTTACTATGGTAGGTAGAGCAGTTGCGTAGAAAAAGCTGACTAAACAGAGATGGAGCTGAAGTAATTTCTGGGATAAATCTGATGGCAGTGTTTGAATCCCCGGCCTGTCTCATGCTCTGAGCACCTTAAGCTAATCTTACCTGTGTTTTGGGCAATTGCAAAGCACGTTCCTCTCCCTGAATATCTCATCTGTTGTCAGGGTGTGGGTTTCTGGGTCATCTCTTCCTCTGCAGTCAGCCTTCCCAGAGCAATGCCTCTGATCATCCACTTCTGGCAACGATTATTAAGGGTTTTAAATACACTTCCTCTTGCAGTCTCATGGTGTCTATGTCCATCTCTACTTGGGATCATGCTTAGTCTTTTCCTGCCAGCTGCCGGTTGATTTGTAATGTAAGTGGGATGCCTGTGCTCCTGTACTTCCCTCTGGCAGGCCCACAGCATCAATCACGTCCGTGATCGCTGATGAGGGAACTAGACAGGGACCTGTCTATTTGAAAGTGCTCTGACCATTAGGAATCCAAATGCATTCTCCTGGGCTCACTGGAAGCTTTGAGCCTCATAGCTTCATAGCCTGTGCTCTGAGCTGAACTGCTTGACTTCAGGGACGGTGGTCCCTCGTGGGTGTCTTGAGACAGTTGTTAACCCAAAGAACAGGCAGGGAGAGTGGACTGCCTTGAGACAAAGACTGACACTCCTTCCTGCAGGCTTCACTGAGCAAATTCTGAGAAATCATTATTCGCTTTTATGTTCCTATGAAAGATATCGAGACCCATGGGGCATAGCTCAGGCAGTTCCTCTTCTCTCCAGGATGACAACATGAAGACAGATTTGACTAAATCTGTGTTAGCTGATTTAGTACGCATGGTTTTGAACGTGTCTCTCACATCTGGTCTTCTTAATCTCCTTTCTCTGTCAGTGAAGTGTTTTGCAAAGATGGGAAAATCCTGCTTGAGGGTGATATTGTCAAGATGCCTAAACTAGCCAACACGTACCAGACTATAGCTGATGAAGGAGCAGATGCCTTTTACACAGGAAGCCTGGCAGAACAGATCATCGCTGACATCCAGGGTGTAGGTAAGAAACAGAACATCTGTCCAAAATAGCGTGAGTGACCTGAGTGCTGCAGCTTTGTGTGCAGGGAGGAGCTGCAGAAGCCCTGGAAGCAGGTCATGCGTGCTGCCTGATATCCCACCTCTGAGGTCTGTGGCAACAGGAGGCACAAAAGAAGCCATTAGTACTTTAATGGTTGCATTTGAAACTCGGTCAGAAAGGGACAGTATATTCTGTTTATTTCTATACCATAAGTCTAGCAAGCCTATGTGTTTCTGAACATAGTGTAGTAGATACATGGAGCCTGACTCCATCGAGCTTCTACCTCAGACAGTACATACGTGGTCCTGTATGCTCTCAATGAGTTTAATCTCTCAGTACCACTAGATGGTGGTAGTATCCTATTCTTACTAGTTAGCATTCCCTAGCTTCAGTGAATTTCACGTGTACAGGTCATTTCCTGGCTTTATTTGTGGTGGTTAATTACTGTCTTCCCCTTTCTGATTAGAAAAGCATTGGAACGTACATGTTATTCTGCTTGTGGAGTAGCACAAAGCATCTGCACTCAAAAGCTGCATCCTTCTCCTGTAAACAAGGTTCTTAAAGGACATCTTGTTCCTTGATATTGCTGGTGTCCTTTATAGAAATAGATGGATCACCAGCCTTTTAGCTGCTGTAAATTAGTCCAGCTTCAATACTAGGCTATCTGAGCCTCAGCTGGATCTATCAAGGAATAAATTCACCACCTGTGCAACTTTCTGGATTTATCTGTGACCCCTTCTGTTCTTGCTGTGATGCGTGGCAGTAGAGTATTACCTTCTCTTCCCACCAGGGATCACAAAATCAAATCAGTGGTTTCCTTTTCTGTTCTAGGGGGCATTATCACGATGGAAGACATGCGGGAGTACAAAGCAACAGTAGAAGACCCTATAGAGGTCAAGCTTGGAGAGTACACCCTATACACACCTAATGCCCCCCTGAGCGGCCCAGTGCTAGCCCTCATTTTGAACATACTGAAAGGTAAGAGTGCCACTGAGCAGTGCCAGACAGGCAGCAGGAGTAGAGACCAAGATGGCCCCACCTGACAGTTTTATTAGCGCCCCATGGAGTATGTGTTTTCCTTTGTGTTCACAATGGTTTGTCTTCTGTTGCCAGGATATAATTTCTCTGCTGACAGCATCAAAACTGTGGAGGGGAAAGGTCTGACTTACCACCGCATCGCGGAGGCCTTTCGCTTTGCCTACGCCAAGAGGACTTTGCTGGGAGATCCAAAGTTTGTCAGCGTTACAGAGGTACCTGGCAAAAGCCTTTTCTTTCTGCAACACCCAGGCTGACTGGAACATGACACTTTGGTTTTGGGTGACTAATCAGGCACTGAAATATCTCTGAATATCAAGTGGCTAAGCTGTGAGGGATATATAAATGGAGGAAACTTTTCTGCTATTAGGAAGCACAAAATCCTCAATTGACCAGGAGCACTTGAGTTTGGTCAGGGCTAACCCTCCCTGTTTTTTTAGTCTTTGGAGTCTTAATCATTAGATGATGCTTCCAGCACCCCCGTAGCTCTCTAACCACAGTCCTGCCTATAGTAAGTGGACCTATGGATGGGAAGGGGTGAGGCAGGACCCCTGCTTTTCCCAACTTCATACTTTGTGCTTTTACTTCGTGAGTCTCCAAAAGCAGCAGGATCTGAGTACAGCCCAGCCTGATGGACACAAATTTGCAGCTTACCAAGCAATGACCAGAGCCTTGGTCTAGTCCTCTCAACCCGATCCCTCTTCTCTCATCTCTGAAGCAAGTGTAGCAGTGCTTGCCTACACCTTTACAGCAGTGTTGAGGACAGCTTTCCGTAGATCTACAGTAACGGATACTGATTAAATTCCCACACAGAGGGGTGCATTGTGCAGCTTCTTCCGTGACTGCTTAAAATGCTCTTTGGTACAATGTCCATCTTTCAAGAAGAAGGAAAACCCCTGCTGGAAAACTATAGCCTCACTGCTGGGATTTGCCACTCTTCTGTGGTCTGAAGTGTTGGATATCAGCCTCGTAACTACATGGCTCTTAATCTGCTGAGTAACTGCATTGGATTTCTCTGACAGGCAATCAGAAACATGACGTCTGAGTTCTTTGCGGATAGTCTCCGAAGGAAAATCACAGACAACACCTCCCATCCAATTGAATACTACGAGCCAGAATATTACCCTGCAGATAGTGCCGGCACATCCCACGTCTCCATTGTGGCTGATGATGGCAGTGCTGTGTCCGCCACCAGCACCATCAACCAATAGTATGAGCTCAGATCTTGCTTCTGTGTAGGCCTCTGCCATCTTCCTAGTGGTGGTCCTGTGGTTGGTATAAAACCTCACTGAGCTGTCATCTCTGTAGCAGGGCAGCGACGGGTAGCACTGTTAATAGGCACTTGTACTGCTGAGCGTCTTATTGCTGAGACTTGTGTAGTTGGGTCAGAGCACAAGATGTGTGAAGTGGGGTCCTGTCCTCTGTTGTGTTGGGTTCACCCACCAAGGAAACATCCACTGCATCTGAATTTTCCCATAAGCACTGCTATCGCTGCAGGCTCTGATTTCCCAGGCATCTGAAAGGAATTTGAGTTAATGCAGCTGGCCTGAAAGTGCAGTATTTGGCTTTGGGTGCTGTCAGGAAGAGCTGTGTTCTGTATATATGGTCTAAAGCTGGGGGGAAAGAGGGGAGGAAAGGGAGGAGGGTTTTTTTCCTGTCCATAGAGAAAGTCTTCTGCTTGACACATCTAAGCAAAATGCCAACTGTTCCCAGATGTGGCTGCCTTTGAGTTATGCTGCCTCTGAAAGGAGTGCAGGACTGCCTGGCTGGGAAGGGAATTAGTTGTATTTCTCTGCTGTGCTGCTTCTGTCTTCAGGTTCCGTGCGGGGCAGCTATACAGCAGCAGTCTGGGTCTGCCTTTCCTCTTTGTGTAGTTGTGTGTTCCTGGTATGAACTGCTTCCTTCCCCGCAAAGGGTGACAGAATGTCCTTTCCAACAGAAGGGAGTGGAGATTGACTCCCAGGTTTCACATTGCAGTAATTCACCTGAAGTTCTTCCTGGTTTTGACATGGCTGTGCCAACTTGTTTTGTCTAGCTTTGGCTCTGATGTACTATCCAGTGTGAATGGAATCATATATAATGATGAGATGGATGACTTCAGCTCACCTCACATTATCAATGGATTTGGGATCCCTCCTTCTCCAGCAAATTTCATACAACCAGGTAGCTGTAAACTACCTTCCTATCTTATTGTTGAAGCTGTACCTTGCATTAGTATGCACTGTCAGCTGTGTCTCTGTGATCCACTGGGATCTGTAGGGCAGCTCCAGGTAGATCCATTTCATGCCCCTAACTTAAGCTCCCTCCCTGCTCCATCACTGCTTCCAGTAGAGCCATCTCATTGCAGCTAATGTGGGCTGGGGTTCTGCCACCTTCCTGTTTCTATGCTTTGGAGGGAGACAGGGAAGTGAAAGGACAGAAAGGGAAGTCCTGTGGTGTTGGAGAGGCAGCTGTGTGACAGACAACCCCAACTGAAACAGCGCCATGGATGAAAGAGCCTTCAGCCCCCCTGCACAGAAGACCAGGGTTAAGCTTTGTATTGTGGGAGCAAGGAGGAGATGTATACAGGGGACACTGGGACACTCAGGGGATGAACAAAACATGAAATGAGTTAGGAAGGCAGATATGGAAACTCTGGGTTTAGATGTGCAGCAGGAGCTGGCAGTCTAAGTTACAGGCAGAAAACTGAGCCTCTGTTGCATCTGTGTCCCCAACAGGTAAACAGCCATTGTCCTCCATGTGCCCTTCCATTTTGGTGGATAAAACAAAAAAGATGAGGATGGTGGTTGGTGCTTCTGGAGGAGCAAAAATAACCACAGCAACAGCACTGGTATGTGATGATGTGGACAAAGCAAAGTTGGGGGGAGGCAACGTTTGGGGTAAAGGATTCAAGTCTCTGCCTATGATGTGACTATAACCATGGCTTCCTGCTGCAAGCCTGGGTGCCAAAAAGAGGGTCCTGCCTGGCCTTCAGAGGGCAGACCTCCAATCCCAACTCCTGCCAAAGGGACAAAGGGCCTTTCACAATTACTCCCTCCTGTGACTCCAGGTCTTTTCCTTTGGCAAGTTGTTCTTATCACTTGCAAGAGATTTGTGACTTTAGTTTAGGTTTGACTTCTGGATCTCCATGAACCAGTCTCAGTGACGAGTATAGAGCCATTCTCATCCAAGCTCCTATATTTTGGGTGAAAGCTGTGCAGAAGAGCTAACTAAGAACTTTTGCCAGGCAGGGTCCCTGCAAGCTGCTGTGACAACCATTGAAAGGCCCAGTTAGACCCAAAGTAACAATGGGAGAAAGCTCTCTCCTTGTGCAAGTGCACAGCCACTCAGAACATCACGCTGGGTCCTGCTTTCTAGGTAAGGTAGAGGAAAAGTCTCTGCAACCAGTCTCTGTTACAAGCAGCTTCTGAAGTTCTTGATGCTAAGGCTATTTTTACTTGCCAGCAGCTTCAAGCTGTGATCTTAGCAAGCGGGGATGGGCCAGGTTTAAGAAAACCAGTTGCACAGCAGCAAGAAGCTGTAAGTGTATGTTTACACTGAGGTGACTGCTGTGTGCCAAACAAGCCAGCAGTGCCTTACTCACAGCAGGATAAATCCAGCTACAGTAGCCTGAGGATCTGATCCTTCTCCTGTGTTCATTTTAGCCATTCATGGTCTCTTTGTGAGGGAATCATCCTAAGTATATACAGCCTGACTTGCTGCAATGTACCCATGAGAGGGAGCACTGGAAGAAGAAGGAACTACAATTTAGATTCTCTATGTTCTCTAGTGAACATCCTTCAGAAATCTCTGCCTTTGTTGCTGCAAGGATCAAGTCTCTTTGAAGGCAAGGAGCTAACATTAAGGCTTTTTGCATCTCGCAGGCAGTCATCAATACCATCTGGTTTGGTTATGATGTGAAGAAAGCAGTGGAAGAGCCCAGAATTCATGATCAGCTGTTTCCTGACGTCACGGAGCTTGAGGAGCAAATAGAGATGGTTTGTCTGATTTGAGGCTGGGGTGTTTGTGAGCTTTTTGTCTGGTGCTGGTCCAGAGTATTGGGAAAACATGCACATGGAAACTTATTATGTGTTGCCAAATATTCCTAGGGGAGCAGCACTAGAGCTGACAGGTCAGTACTGGGCTGTTCAAGTATACTTTAATCTCAGTCCCACAGAAGAGGAACAGCTTATAGTTCTAGGAGACCTACATAATGCACTGCGTGCTGGGGTATGCATGGAGGATTCAGGACACAGAATCCAGCCCACGTGCAGTTTCTCTCTCCTGTTGTCCTCATGCACTTCTGCATTTCAGGGTGTAGAAGAACAGCTACGGATGAGAAAACACAACACCACACGGGAGGGCAGCGGCATTTCGGTTGTGCAAGCCGTTCTCAGAACAGATGATGGATGGGCTGCAGCCTCTGATTCCCGGAAAGGTGGCATCCCTGCAGGCTACTGACCCAGCTCAGCTCTTCTTATCAGGGCTCCAGTGACACTGAGGTGTGTCTGGGAGAAAGATCCTTTAGGTCTGCAATTCAGGGACTTTAACAGGAAAGGGAAAAATTTGCCTCTGGTTCTATTGACAGAACTGGGACTTAGGTTCTCAACAATCACAACTGAAGTGCCTCGTACCACAGCAGTGTGCTGAAACAAACATCTCTACCAGGATGTGACTTACTTGGAGAGTCTGTTCTGCCTTGAAGAGTTTGATTCCTGCTTCCTCTCCGTCCCAGGAAGTCAGATTGGGTATCCGGTTTTTGAAGAACGTTAGGCTCCTCTGAGCTGTGGGATGTGTTTTAGCTAGGAGGAATGTCCCTGTCACAGCTAGAGAGGAGACTTCTTTCTTGTTTGTGTAGACAGGAATTACAGGACCCTGAGAACAAACCAATAGAGCCATGCCATAGGAGGGAGCTTGCCTCTAAACTGGGATAAGCCTTCACAAACTCACCACTCTTGTCTTTTTTAAAAATAGATGTTTTCTGCTTTTCACTTCAGCTGATTGTTGGAGATGAGTGGGTAACTGGGGAAATGGTTTTAACCTTTCTTATGTTTTTGTTGAGAAGGTCTAAAGGGAAGATGTTACCTGTAAAACTGAGCACAACTAAAACAAATAAAAATGGCGTCACATATTTTTCTTGCCCACACGGCTGATATTGCCAGAAGGGATGGTGAGAGTCTCCACGAACAAAGTTCACCTGAGATTTTGCTTTCCTGTTCACTTCTTTGATGAAGCTATGAGTGAAAAAATACATATAGTTAAATATCCAAACCAAACCTGTTCTTGCTCCAGTTTGTTTCCTACCCCATCGTACTGCAGGCCTGGATTCTGAGGAAATTAAGCCTCTAAAAAGCATGCTGCAGCTGGTCGTTTGAAGGTAAGCTGCAATTAATCAGTCAGTGAGCTCTCAGTAATCTGTATCTGATTTGGAATGGCTAATGGTGTCAATGCCTGTACACAGGTAGGTGTTGGTGTTCTCTTACCAGCATGGACTGAAATACCATGTCATATAAACTTTGCCTAAGATCAAGAAATGAGTGTTCCCAGATGCTGTCAGGCTTTAAGGGGTGATTATGAAATCCTGGAAACAGTAGTAATAGTAACTAATTGCATCTGTTCAGCTGGTGGAAACTTCCTGTCAGTCTGTAAGGGGTTCAAAATACAGAACGTACTGAAAAGAAAATGAAAGCCTGAAATTGTAGGCATTACATGCTGCCTCTGTCTCTGTAGTTGCTGGGATTGATGTGAGTCTTCAAGGCAGGAAACGATACTGAGATAGATAGATGATGCTTTTCATAGAGTTATGACTCTGAGGAATGTATGTGCTTATATAACTCCAACTGAATAAGTGGCTTTTACTGAAAGGAGCTTGGGATGAACTCTGTGTGTCTTTTTCCTCAGCTGCTACTGATGAGGAGGTGTTCAGTGCAGCTAAGGCAATAATTAATTGTGAACAATGCAGTCATTGTGTTCCTGGAAGAACGAGATTGGTGTGAGACCAAACCTGTATGTTGTTGGGTTGTTTTCCTTTTGCAGAACTGTGACTTTGACTGCTCCACCTCTTGTAATGCTAGGATAGCTGTCCCTCAGTGGCAGGCTGCAGTTGAAATCCAGTGTGCAGGTGTATTGTAGGAAGTTTGGATACAGGGCTGTGTGTGCTGCAGCGTCAGCTGATACTTGTAGGGAATACTTGGCTCTTTAGACATAAAACAAGCTGAGCTCTTTTTTGGCCAAGTGAGATTTGAGAAAGATGGAGGTTGCTCTGAAAGTAATCCCTCCTATTTGTTTTCATGGATACTACAACAGATACAAAGAGCACAATAATGCTGTTTGTTAGAGCAAATTCTCATTTACGAAGCCTTATTTTTCAATACAGTCACCACCATCAGCTGTACTTTTTCACCAGCAATGAACAAGAGCCTGCATGCTGTGTTCATCAACATCTGTGCCAGTGGAGGTGATGCATTGACAGTCACTGCAGTTAGCATAGCATGTGCTCAGAAATGGGGATAACTGGCTTCTGGGAAATGACAAACATGCAAAACTCCTGCTGAACTGCTTCTAGCAGTTTGGGGTACGTAAGTCATTCTTTCCTTCCTGAGTTTACTGTATCTGGTGAGAAAACTTCCCTATTTATAACCTATTTTACAAAATTTCCCTTCTGGAGAATTTAGTTTTTACCATGGCTAACAACACTTCTGTTTTAAATGCTTATTATAAATGCATTTGAATTCTTTACTCTGCAGAACCAGTGGTTTGGGCTGTTTTTATGTGTTTATCAGCATCGCTACAAAGGGCTCATTTATAAACCTAAACATAAAACTAAAGGCTTGAATCTACATCCTACACTTTTTTTAAAGCAGACTGTAGACACTCACCCATGCTGTGGCATCCATCTCCATCTCACTTGGAGGTAGCTGTGCACAGGGCATGCACATCTCCCAGCTGCTTCGGTTCCACACTCCACTCCTCACGCTGCACTGAGGCTCTGTATCAGTAGGTGAATGTCAGTGAAAGTAAGGAGGTAAGTCCTCTCTCAAACAACTGCTTGTGCCTTAAGCTAGGGAACAGTTTAAGGTTTATAACACTTTATTAAAAATATAATTTAAAGACTTTGTTAGAAAACAGAGCAGCCTATGTACAGCAGTGCTTTAAAAGTCTGTGTAAGTTGACTAGTTATAAAAATAATGCTCTTCTGTTGGCATCAGCATGAATGGGGAGGGACGAACCTGGGAGACTCTGAGTTTCTGGAGCACTGAGGAGGAGGCAGGATGAGAAAGAGGTACAGATCACAGCTTCACGAGATGTTTTGTTTGTCAGTGAGGGATCCAGGACTTCCACAGTGGGCGATCTGCACGCATTCCTTTCTGCCTTGCAAATGAAATCTGTGACAGGTTCTGAGACTGCTCAGTTGGCTCAGTTTCAATGTTAATAGCAAAGCAGTTAAGTTGCAGCAAGTGCTGGTCAAAAGATAATATTCCCATGGCTTCGTTGTGAGACGTAGCAGTGATGGTAGTATACTGGAAAGGTGATACGCTGCATTGGCTGGATAATTGAGGAGTGCTTTACCCTTTGGTACATCAGCAATGAAGGGAATTAGGAGGATCAGTTGCTTTATCGCTTGGCTTTTCTGGAAGTGAGACGTGATGGGGCACGACTCAATAGCAAAGCAAGATGAGCTCTTGCTCTGCCTTTAGCCAGTGCCATTTTGGTTGCTTTTCTGTAAGCTCTAAGCAGTTGGTCAAGCTAGAAATAACTAACTGCAGATCTTGCTAAAGCCAGGATCCAGAGTAGTCTGGCTACTCTGTCTGCATCTAGACAGCTTTACTTAGAAAATCATTAAAATTCATCTGAAGGCCAAGATTTCAACAAGTCAATGACTTACAGACAAAATTTGTCGTTAAGAATGTAGACTCATTACTCACCTCTCTTTGTTTACAACAGTGCAGGCGGATGGTCTGGTTTGAGTTTGCTTTAATTATCTGTGCTCAAATACTTGCTATGGTGGCTACAGTGCAAGGTTTTTTGTTTGTGCAGTTGAAATACCAAGGGTTGCATGGGAGGTGACAATTATTATGGGGGGGTAAGGAGGGGCTCTGCTAGTGCCTACCTAGTTTAACTTCGCTGTCAGAAACTCATACAATACTGTCTATATCCATAGGAGAGTAAAATTCACAAGCTTTCAGAAAATAGAAGTTGTTGGTTATTTGAGAAGTGCGTTGTGAGATGTTTATACTTGCTGTTTTAACATTAGATTCCTTTGGCCATCTTAAGCAGGGCAAGGTTACAGGGTAATGGCAAAGGACCTCTTGTGTCCAGATAAATGGGTTCAGGTCTCTCCTCCAGAAGCTCCCAACTGGTCATGCAGTTTCATTCTTGTCATCTTTAGGGAACACATGAGAGTATTTGTGGTAAACAGAGAATTAGAGCATGTACTCAGGCTAAGAAAGAAAAGTGTTTTGCTGCTGCATCAGCAGTCTTGGTGTTTTCCTGTCCAGAAGAAGCTCATGCCTACAAAATAAGTCTTCTGATAATATATCCTTTGCATTTTGAAGAAAGTTATAAAGCTTCAAAAGCAATATGGTGTTTCTTCAACTGCTATCTTCAGCTGTCTTCCCAAACTACTTCTCTTCTGCAGGCACTGAGGAGGACGAACAGGCATAGATGAGGACTCTCCTACTACAGGGAGAGGTGTCATCAAGGAGCGAAGCTGAGGGCTCTCCCTCCCAAGAGCAGCAACTTCACATTGCCTCATAGGAGGTTTAGACTTTAGGTGACCAGTAGGCAGAGTAGAATAAGGCTTCAGCTCATGGTTTCCATTATGTCTTCAAAGTAGAGAACATGCTTGGCAGCAAGCTATGGTGCACTGATTTCATTTGCCATTCTTTGGGAAAAGTAGGGCTCATCTGGATGGAAAATCCAAGAGGTAGAACACCAAGTTTCACTTTCTTCTCTTTCCAAACCCACTCTGGAAGCCCAAATGTAATTGTATACATTGTAATTCTCACCCTACAGACATTTCCTATAGTTCCTCAGTTACTTCACATTGCTGAGCCCCAGTAATTAGAAGAAGCTTATCATGGCAACAGCCTGAAAGAAACCAATTCTGTTCTTAACCGAGGCTCTCCAGCAGCAGTGGGAGATGCATGAATCTGAATCTAGTTATCTCTTGTGGTTTTGACTAGAATAGAGATGTTGTGATGGCATTTCATGCTAATATCCAGCTGATTTCCCCAGCTTCCTTTTATCAGAGTAAGCAGAGATGCATTTTCCTTCCTTGGAAACTCCCTGCACGACATTCATTGCGAATTCAACTTTCTGTTCTTTGTGTCCTCTCTTCAGCAGGCTGTTTCTAACATCCTGCAGAAGGGAGAGCAGAAGGAAAAAAATGGAGTAAATGGGGCAGGGACCTGAGGTCTTAGCATTGCCATGTGTGGAAATGAAGTATGTATATGCAAGGTCAGGTCAAGAGAGCGTGATTCAAGGAAGAAGGAGGTTAAGCTAGAAGCAAAATGCAGATTATTAAGGAGAGTTACAGAAGCAATCTCCTTCCCATCAAAAGGAGGTGACGGGAAGATCCAGCAAAGGCTGCTCACCTCACTGAAGTGTTTCTCAAAGAGGATGCTGTCTTTGTTGGTATGCATGATGGGAGATGAAATGGCACGTTCCAAGTCATAACCAAACCACAGCTTGTTTACAATGGCCTGCAATGACACAAATTGCATGCTAACTGAAGATACTGAATAAGAACCTGAACCACACATTGTCTTCCTCAGCACTGGTGCAAACCCTGACCAAATCCTGCCAATGGGATTGTGCAAAGCTGGACTATAAGAAGTCACTCTAGCCTAAGCATCCTTTTGCAATAATGAACAGGTGATGTCCAGGGCAAAACAGGGTGAGCACATAATGATATTCCCCATAATGCTTTCCCCATGCCAAAGAGATGCCCTTCAACTCAATAGCAATAATGGATTCTGAATACCTTTCTACTGATGGTTGTGCTTTCTATTTTCATATTTTATAGAAAAAGTCCTGTACAGGGAAGTTCTGCAGCAAAATTTATATTATGTTTACAGGTTTTTTGAACCAGATAATCTTCTTTTATTCTATCTCTGGCATTAGCGACAGTGAACAATCCTTTCTTCACTTCTCCAAGTCACTACCTTTTCAGATTTCTAATGTATCCTTCACCATCATCATCATCTCCACTCTGAAGAGTCCTAGCCTATTTTAATCACTACAGCCCTAAGGCTGTTTCATATCCCTTCCCCATAGCTGTGGTCCATTTAGATGCAGTGCAGTTCCACCAATATCCACTGGCACCTCATAAAAGCTGCTTTTCTGGATTGCTTGGGAGCATGTTGTACTGTATGATACCTATCTCAGATCTTTACTTGACTTCACTGGTGAGCTTCCTTTCTGAGAAAACAGTTCTTTTTTTTTTTCCTTCTCTGCTTTTACAGTCATTTAAACAGTTACTGGTGTATGAAAGTCTTCACTCTTAGTACTGCCAGTTCAAGTTACAGTAATTTGTGATGCATTGCCTTGTTTTACATTGACTTTCTCAACTTATTACAGCTGTTTGTCTATTAATTCTATTCTTTGATATAATTTCTACCTTTTTTTCCCCATTATTTGTTTTTTTCTCTAGAATTCTTTTTAAGGCTTGGGTCACAGTTACCATCTTTTATCCTCTGGCACTGAAGCAGACTGATGGGAGATTACATTTCCCAGAAATAAAGTCTTAGGTTGGAATCCTTCCTGTGCTTCTTTCCAGATGAAGAAAAAAAGAAAACTGATGTTTGTTAGACTTCAGGTTTCTGTGAGCTTTCTTTCCTTTCTTTCTTTACTAGGTATTACTCTCTGTATATGCATGGAGGTGGCCCACTGTTGTGACTGTTTCCACCAGGTAACTTATCAGTTTGGCTTAGGGGCCACGAGGTTTTGGGCAATGCTTTTCTTCCTAATACCTTCCTTAACTTGCTCTTTAATTCTTTCAGCTTCTTCCCTTTCAAAAAAGAATTGAGGGAGTCAGCTACCACTTGCTCTAACCTCCGACCTGCAGCTGTTAGAGACTTCTAAACTGAAAATAGAACAAAGCACCAAGGAGTCAAAGCCCAAGAAGAACTGAGTAGAAAAGAACAAGTGGGGACTGACTATGCTCGAAGTCTGGGAGAGCTCAAAGAGCTGGTAACTGCTGTGGGCTCCCCTACCTCCTCCATTCCCATTCCCTCCTGGTGGAATTACAGTTCAACAGAGCTGAACTAACCTTGCCCCAGACAAGCTAAAAGCAAGAAGGTGAGGATGGACTGTTTGTAGCAGGCCCTCTTCACTGCCACCCACTTAACAGTACTATCAATCAGCAGCAAATGTTTTTTTTTGTTTAGCTTTCAGTCTGATTGGTGCAAGGTGTTTCTGTGCAGTACCTCTTCACTCACCATAGCAGTAGCGCTGATAATCCAGCCCCCACCTGCTCCTCCAATCACCAGCATGTCTCCTGACTTGGAGATGAGGATAGAAGGCACCATTGCTGAGGGAGGCCTCTCTCCTAGGGCAAAGGCAGAAAGTATCATACCTCCCATGTGAGCATGAGGACACACAGATTCATTTCTCTCAGCTGTGCATTCCTCACACAGAACCAACCTCATTCCTCAAAAAGCCCAAGTTTTCCAGACATCTTGATTGCTTGAGCTGAGACCTCAGCTCACATGAAACTGGCCCTTTGCAGTAGAGGCTAAATAGGAAGGACAGAGCACCATGCAAATAATCAAGACTTGCTGCAGGTCATTCAACCCAGATAAGGAACAATTAGCTGCAATCCTGCCCTTGGAGAGCTGACATTCTCTTTCTTGGCAAACCCAAGGCAGCTTGCATCAGGGACAGCTTATTTCACAAACCAGTGTTAAGTGGTTGCTTTACTTCTTCTCTTCCTTACCCATTCATCATTAGCTTCTGCATTTTTTCTTTAAATCCCTGATTTCCCTTGTCAGAAACTAAAACTTCTGTATTTCCATGTAAGTGCTGATGTGAACAGACACAGACACTACAAGACTTTATCCTCTCTTAGTCTGAAATAAACTTGCTCTCATCTGGACTTTGAAAAGTAAAGATTGCTTACAGTTTGTAGATAGCCCCTGTCCATTTGTACATAGCCTGATCTCTTCTGTTTTGAGGTTGAGAATGCTCACCTGCATTAATGCTTGTCTTTGCTACGCAGAAATCAGCAAGTTCATTATTCAAAATGATCCCAGTCTGGTTGGAATAAATAAAGGAGCCAAACCTGCAGGGAGGAAGAAAGCATCCTTTAAGTAACCACTGCTCTTCCACTGTGAATGACATTAGCTTCATATGGCACCCTACTGGGTTACTCTTGCCTTCTGCCAACCTGCAGCCATTTCAACCAAGGTTTCCGAAAGGTATTCGCTTTGCTGTGCAGGAGTCAGAAATAAGCTCTCTGTAACAAGTGCATGTGGAAATTTGCTCAACCCACAGAACCTCAGCAGAGCTACAGAAGCTGTTACACGTTTGTGAACTGTGGTGTTTCTTTGGGCTGATTCTCAAAGGCCTTTGCTATCACATGAAAAAAGCATTCACAAGCAAGAAATTGCCTAAATCACTGAAAACTTATGATTTTTTATTTTTATTTTTTTGGTAAACAGCCCTTGCACGTACCCTGAAAGACTGACGTGAGGCCTATGTTAGTGAAATACCAATCCCCTGGCTACTCACGGATAGTTGATGGTGCTGGTGGCAGACACAGCACTGCCATCTGCAGCGAGCACAGAGATGTGGCTTGTGCCTCTACTTTCATAGTTGTGGTTGTGGGCGAGCTTCCAGAAGTTATAATGGTCAAGTGGATGGTCGCCACGGGCATCTATTTGGCCTCTGACACGCTCAGCAGTCTTATTAGACAGCATGATTTCCACAGTTGCCTGTAATCACAGCAAGGGCCTATACCATCAACATGCTTCAGCAATAAAAGCAGGGGGAATTAAGGAAAAAGAGGGGGACGTTCAAAGTGTTGGCATTTGTCTTCCAAACAAACCGTTCCACATGATAAGCCCTGCTTTCCAGGGAATGGCTGAACACCTGCCTGCAGTAGGAAGTAGCAAATTAATTCCTTGTTTTGCTTTACCTAGTAAACTGTCTCTAGTTCAACTCATGAGTTCTTGTAGTATTACCTTTCTGACTCTCCCCATCTCACCTGGGTGGAGCAAACAAGTGGCTGAGTGGTGCACAACACTCGGCCAGCTGATCAGTGTTGCTATTGAGTAACAATTCCAAATAGTTTCTTTGTTCTGTGGCTGCAAGGCAGGAGGGTGTCAGTGCATCACCTGGTGCTGTAGCATTGTGCTGGCATGCAGGATAGCCTGGACAATAGGTAGCCTTCATGAGGGCTTAGGTTTGGGAGAATGCAAGGGAAAAAGGAGGGGGAAAAAGGAGGGGGAAAAAGGAGGGGGAAAAAAGAGG
>JAOWBP010004343.1:7479627-7490655 GCA_028571105.1 Tragopan temminckii | reverse complement strand
ATCTAGCCGGACTGCGGGAGGTGGCTTTTCCCTGGGGAGCAGCGCTCCCGAACGCACCGGGGGCTGACGCGGACGGCTGCGGGTTGGGACGGCTCGGACACCGCTTTACCTGCTCGCCGTGCTCCCCTCCTCACAGCCTCGGTCCCCGGGCGGGGACGGGGAAGGTGGCAGCGAACTACGGGCGGTGTCCCCAGCCCGAAAGGCGGCACAAAGAGCCGGGCCCGGCCCCGCACCGCCCCGGCCCCTTTGTTGCCCGGAGCCGGCCCGCCCCGCCCGCGGCTTTTACCTTCCTGAGCAGCCGGAGGATGTGCACGGCGTGCTCCCGCTTGTGTTCTCGGATGGTGGCCTGAATCTCCCGCAGCCACCCCACCCTCCGCACGTAGGGAGCGGGCGAGGCTTTCCGCAGCACCCCTGGCAGCTTCTGCGGGTTTAGCAACAGCGAAGAGAGGTGGAAGTCGGCACGGCCGGAGGGTTCGTCGGCCCCGGAGCTCTCATCCTCCAGGCTGCTCTGCCGGCTCAACCGGGAGCCCATGGCCGCGCCGCTCCGGGCTGGGAGGGCTCCGAGCTCCGAACCGGGGAAGGCGCCGCGAGGGGCGGGCGGGGGTCGGCGCTGCCCAGCCCGGATGGCTCCGCCCCGTTGCCCCCCCTCTGGCTGCCGCGTTCGGGGGTATCGCGCTCCGCCGGCCCCCACCTCCTCTCGGAGGCCGCTCCTCCCTTCTCAGGGTGTGTTCTGCCGAGGGGATCCTCGCTGCGGAAGACAAAGAGAGGAGCGGATCCCTCTCCGCATCCCTCCCTGCATCCAGGCGCTCGGGGGAGCTTTGACCCCGGGCCAACTCTTGGAACGCTGCGAGAGACGGGCGGTGCTTCCGAACGCACCTTTTGGCTGCGGACAGCCGATTTCTGCCGCTCTGCTGCTGGAGCAGAGGAGGCGGCTTTTGCCCACCGGCGGCCGATAGCGTAATTCTGTCCCCTTCCCCACCCGCTGTGGGCAGAAATGTTTTCCTCGTTGCCTCCTTCCCCCAGCAGCGCACGACAAACTTTAGCACATCCCCAGAACCGCTGCGATCCAACGGGGCGCTGAGAAAGCAAAGGTTGGATCCCAGCACTGAGACAGCCGAGTCACGCTCCCAGTATAACCGGCAGCTCAGCCTGACCTCCCATTGCTGGAGCTGTGAGCTTCCTCTTTGCTTAGGAGCACTGTTGGATGCCCGCAGCACATGGAGCATGGTGTTGGTGGCCGTAGGAGCAGCCTGGGGTCGAGACAGCACCACCTCTGCAGGAATATCTGTTCCTGCAGGTGCTGGGCCCTCATTCTGGGGGATGGGAATGGTTGTGGCTTTTTGCTGTACTGAGCAAAGTTTGCTTTCCTTCTCAGAGCCTCGAATGATGCCGCCTCCTCCGTGCTCTGCTGGTTTGAGCAGAGAGATGGGATGGGGCTGCCCTCAGAGCGGTGTGGCCAATGCGTCAGCTTTGCCCCACGTTTATGCACATCCCCAAGCACAGCAGGTGAAAGACGAGGGCCTTTATCATACTTTTACTCAATGTTTGATCAGAGAAAAGCCCTGACTGTCTCTGCTCATCCCCTCCCTACCCAAGCACCTGCAGGAGAGAAACTGGCATCAGCAGATGCCAAGGTACTGCTGAAGCTGACTTGGGCTGATCCCGTTTGGAGGGAGAGCTGCTGAGTAAGGGCTGCAGGGTCTGGTTAGAGAGGTCCAAAGGGCTGGATCAGGAGAAAATCACTGTAAGGTGCAGTGTTATGGCTGATGGTGATGGATAGGAGAAGACAACCCCTGGCAGGCTGATGGTGATGGGGCAGTGCAGCAGTAGAATGAGCTGCCTGAGCTCCATGCTGCTGGGAGGAGGAGCAGCAGGTTTGTAGCCAAGGGATCAGCTCATTGCAGAGTGGCTTTGCGTGTCTCCTGTCTGCGTGGTTTAAAACTGGAATCAGTGTGTGAATAATAGGAGCTAATGAGAAACACAGCAGTGCTGGGCTTGGTTTCTTCCTGTATCCTGTCCCACTAGGGGCGCTTGCACCTCTCATCAGGGCATTGCCTGGCTCCAAACCAAACACAGGTACATATGGCACTGCAGCTGAGCTGGGCATGGTGTGGCTGTTAGAGTTCTCCCAAGAAGTGTCTCTTAAGATTAGAATGGGAAAAATACAGAGCAAGCAGAGACCCTCTCTCTATTTGCTCATGTTCTGTGCCTCAGGCACATCTCCTTGTCACTGTGCTGGTGTCCTGTAACGGGGATGTCCTTTGGGACAGGTAAGCAGAGCTCAGGTCCATGCCAGGAGCAGAAGAGTGATGGCTCAGAGTCAGTCCACGGTCTCTCTCCATGAAGACCCTGTATTAGCAGGGGCTGTTGGTAGTGCCTGAAGAGAAGAGAACAGGAGGGGTGCAAGATGCTGTTTCCCTGACTATTGTTCTGGTTGCTGACCAGGAGATGGGAATCTCTGCTTTTAATTACCCTTTGCCCTTTTTGCTTTCCTAAACCTTTTTGAACCAGAGCAAGCACAGCACCTTACAGCAGTGTGTTCCAGCACCAGACTGCGTTGTGTGCAGAAAGATTTGTTCTGAATCTGTCACTTGCTGCTTTTCTTTGCTGCTCTGTAGCTAAAAAACATGAAAGAAACAGCAAGCTATCTTTCTCCATCCATTTCCCCACCCCATCTCTAATGATAAATCTCTGCCGTGTCTGTTTCTTGGGTTCCTGTGGCTCAGAGCAGGAAGCCCTGCCTGGCAGTGGGGCTGCAATCCCAGCTGCTGCCAGGGAGGACACGCATGCACTGCACACACCCATGTGCTGGGGCTGCTCTCATCTGTATGCTGCTCGAGCGGGATCCGAATGACAATCCTAATTATGTTTGCCTTGTATAAGATGAAAGCTGCATTTCTGACTGGGCTGGGAATGTAATTGATTAATTTAGCATTTAAGAAGGGAAAGAGGATTAAGGTGGTGGTGAAGCTGTGCTGCCAGGCACTGTGTTTGCTGCCTCGCACTGTGCTTCAGCTTTTGCTTGCCTGCAGAGCAGCTCGTCTCAGCTGTCATTTCTTGTGGGGTGGCTCTGAACTTGCTGGCACATCTCTCCTGGAGAAGAGGGAGCTGAGTCCTGGGAAGACACCTGCAAAGAGCAATTCCAGGCTTCAGCTTTAATTCCCTTCTATTTGGAGGCAGAAGCACTTGCTGTTTTGCCCCACTCTGTCTGTGGGAGAGGGAGATGTATGTGAGGAGTTCCATAACTCAGATTCTTGTAGACCATTGAGCAGAGCAGTACAGACTCGGAGAAGGTCCACTCTCCCACAGCAGCACACATTAGGGAAGAAATCCCCTTAACGTGCAGAATGCAGGGAGGGAAAGGAAGGACATGGCATCAGTGGGACTCTGCTCCTGGGGAATCCCTGCAGTGCTGGCAGCAGTAATTGCACACACACAGGCACTGCTGAGACTGTGCTTAATGGAGAGGTGGTAACAGTTTTCTATGTAATATTAATTAGTTCTTCAGCCTTTTCCTTCTCATGCTGAGGCTCTCCCAGTGGCTCACGAGGCCCTGAAGTATCCTGGGGCTCCAGGGCTAAGACAGGAACAACACTTAGAAGTGGCAGAATTCTGCTTAAGTAATCATGGACATCTGCTCGTTATGGCAAATTGATCGTGTTCTAACAGGGCCTATTAAGGCAAGTTTGTTGGGCTGAAAATTGCTGCCCTAATGACCCAGGATGTTGTGCTCACAGTGTGCTGGGCAGCAGTGCTGCATGTACAGGGAGGTCACGAGTCCTCCCCGGTGGTGCGTGGCATTAACCTGACTTCCTTGCACAGGAGAATTCTGAACTTCCACTGCTTTCACAACGAATCAATGAGATATCTGAAGTACGTGGGGGGTTTCTACTTCTCTCCATGCCGGGAACACTCTGCACCCATATTACTTAGATGGGTTTTGCCGTGATTAGATGAGGCTGCAGTGTGAGGTTGAGTGCTGGGAGGGGTGGAGCAATGCTGGGCTCAGCAGGAGCAGTGGAGGAAGTTCTACAGAGACCCAGATTGTGCTGTGGGCTTCTTGCATTTCCAGCATCAGAGACATCTGATCTTGTAGTGTGTCCCACTGGGATCCCATTTGATGCGTTGTGTCTCACAAAAATATTTCTAAAGAGCTTTTTAAATCCCTGCCTTAAAAGGGACCGCAGCAATTTCTGGAGTTACAGTTCCATAAAAGAATTAAACCATCTTAAACCTATGGAGGGGCAGCTGAAGGCAGCGCTTGGTGCTGTTAAGCTGCTTTTGGCATTTGAAACTGCCAAGCACACAGATTATATTGGCTCTGAGCACCTTAGCATGCTGCTAAACCGCTGAGAGCGACCATAGCCCCCAGGGGAGCACAGGATCTGGTGTTGGTGGTGTGTACTTTACCTCTGCCTCAGGCTTTCAGACTGTCCAGAGACCTCTTGCATGGCAGAAAGATCCTCAGGGTCCCGGTGTGCCCGACTGCTTAGCTTGAGCTTTTCCAGGAGGCTACAGCACAGCCCTGCTCCCTCCAGCAAACAGGTTTCCCCTCCTTGTATGTGCAGTTAACACCACCGTGCTGCTCAGCACCTTTGGGCTCTGTCAGGTTCAGACAGTGCCCACCTGTGCCACTTCTTTTGCACACAGCATGCTGCTCCCCCAGTGCCCTCCTTGCAGCCGTCCCTCCTGCCGAGCTGCAGATGGAGCCTTTCAGACAGGCTGTCAGAGCCCATGAGCCTCACCAGATGCATTCGCTGCATTAACCTTTGAAGCCAAGTGAGTTTCTGTTGTCAGAACAGCAGAGGCCAGCAGACAACCTTCCACCCTCCCCTCCTTCTTCTTCCTCCTTGGCCTCTCTTGTGCTGACCGTAGCAGTTCTGCATGGCTTTGCCTCATCGCGTCGGTCCGTGCAGTTCACCGGTGAGGAATTTCATCCACGCCTTAAAGGGCCGATTGGATGAGATTGGGGAGATCTCCAAGGGACTGCAAGCAGTCCTAAAAGGAGGGAGGTGAGAGGGAAAAGAGCTTTAGAGGGTCTGCCTCGGGATGGTGCTTGTGAGAGCGGTGGCCGAGTGTCCTCATCCTCTGCATGCTCGTGGCAAAGGGCAAGGGAGAGGTACTGGGGTCTCTCCTTGAACCCGAGAGGGACTGCTGGCCCTCGGCATCCCTCCCTCCCTGGGGCTGCTGGTGTGCACGAGCCTGCTGATGGCTGAAGTGCAGTCTAACAGTGAAACAGGGCAGCTGATCCCTAGGGGTGATTTCATCCCTTCTTTTTCGAGCCGAACACAGGGCTGCTCCACGAGCTGAGGCAGCGAGCCCGTGCTTGGCGAGTAGTTACGTCCTGGAACCAGGATCCTCTCGTCTGAAAGGTGCCTAAAGCTACGGATGGGGCAACCAGCCCACGGCGGGGGCTTGGAGCCGGCCGATCTTTAAGGTCCACTCCAACCTAAGCCATCCTATGAAAAGCGCGGACCCGCTCGCAGGCTGCGTTGGAATTTCCTCCCGTCTATGCCACCTAGTGCCCGACGTCAGAACTGGGGCTGCCCCAACCTCACCGCAGCCCTCGGAGCAGCCCGGCTCCCCGGGGACGGGTCTCCCTCCCCTCGGCGCTGCGCCGGGCTCTGGGTGCCGGCGGGACCCCGACAGGGGCTGCAGGTAGGAGCGGGGCACGCACGTGTGCACGGGGGGGGTAAGGGGGGAGCGGCCCCGGCCGGGGGCTGCAGGTGAGGTCCGGCTGAGCTCTGGAAGCTGCAGGCAGGGAGAGGAGGGCCTGGGGCTCGCCGTGACCCTGCCTTTGCTTTCCAGGCTTTCTTGTGATGTTTTAATGGATGAGAAAGGACTGACCTCTGTCAGAACTAGATTTCTCCTTTTTGGATGGATTTCGGTGCTGCTCCAAGGGGAGCGAGAGCAAGTTTTGCTTAGGGGAACACCGTAGGCAGAGCACTTGTTTTTGGATGTCAGCACAGTATGCTGGGCATAATCTTTTGTGCTACGCTGTTTCTTAGTGAGTTCCTCGCCTGGAGTTGCTTTCCAAGCAGCTCATACAGCTGGTGCTCGTTTTGCCAGCTTCGATTCTTAACTCCGACCTCTTGAGCCTTTTCAGAGAAGTGCAATTGCTCCATACAGACCCAGTTCTCTAAGCTGTAAATGGGATGGGATTGAAGCAAGATCTGGCAACACCTTGCTTCCTTCTCACTGTGTTTTTTTCCATAAATCTGTGGTTTAGTGATGGTGAAAGGAGCTGTTAGCTCCCACTGACCAATACACACCTCTCCTTCCATTGCACTGAGTTTCATCTGCTCTTATTCATGCTTTTTCATAACATTTTCAAGTTTTCCACAAGCCTTTCAAAACTCTCCTTGATGTCTTTTGCTATCTCCATGTATTGTATGCAGCTCTTTCCTTACTGGGCACCCATAGGGTGCTCTGCTCTAAGTTTTGTCCACGTGAAAATGTGGTTCCTCATTCTCTTCTCACAACTTTTATTGGCTGAAAACCATTATCTCATATCACTTCTCGGAACATACTCACAGCTTCGGGGAATCAGTAATAAAACTGTTCAAGGAGCAGATAGATGTAACTTAGTTCTCTTGGTCACATCCAGGAGGCCATGAGCTTTGCTCCTCTTGATTTTAGCCATGCTGCTTCTGAAATGTAGCTTTTCCCACTCTTCTTTTTTTATCTCTATACTTACATAAGCCTGATTTCTTAGGAAGTCTCAGTATGTTTCACTGAAAAGGCAAATTGGCCCCACAGCCTATGATAGGGTAGGGATGGCTCACTGATTTTGAGGCTGGAATGCCTGGGGCTCTCCTGGGGCTGCTATTGATTGTGATGCCTTACTGCTTCTGAAAGGGCTGATCTTTGAAACCAGGGCTCCAGGAAGTCATTTAGGGATGTGTTTGCATCCTGCTGAGTGCTGAAATTCTGGGGATTGCAGTGGGAAGGAAACCCATCTTGAAACAATCAATGTTTATCTGCTTTCCCCAGCCAGAGCTCCATCCTCCTGGAGGTGGTATTTCCCCAAAGCATTCCAAGGGCAGCAGCAGGCTGGTGCTTGTGTCCAGCCCCAACTTGCCTGAAGGCCAATTGGTGCCAGCTGTGCTCTGGCAATCTGTGTGCCCGCAGCCACAGCTGTGCTCTGTGTGCTGCTCCCACACCTGAAGTTGTTCTCTCCCCAGACGGAGGAGTGTAAGGACACAGGACAGGCTCCCCAGCAATCTCCTGGCTTCTCACAGGTCTGTAGGCTCTTTTGATGCTGTCCTTCAGTTCTTTGGGTCTTGGTGTCCCCCGGGGCTTTGCATCTTCCCCTGCACAACTCCCTCCCCAGTCTGAAGGTGTGCCACAGCCTGTAGCAGCTTAAAGGGTGTGTTTGGGTGGAGGGGGGATAGCAAGAGCACTTCTCTTTGTCCTAAGAGCCCCTTAATGAACAGGGCAGCGCAAACCATCTGTTCTACATGCGAGGAAACAGAATTCAGGGTGCTTTATTGGGTGCCAGTGGCAACAGTAGTCAGCCCCTTTCTCTCCCCAATCCCAGCACTGCCTCCCTGAGGATCAGTCTGTTCCTGTCCTATGCAGGTGCTGCTGTAACCTGGGGACATTCAGTGCTGGGGAAGTGCTGACCTTACGGCTGTGGCTGGCCTGTCTGGTCAGAGCGGTGTGGGTAAGGGGATGGCCACACTCCCAGCTCCCCTGACGTGTGTCCTGGCTTTAATTACAGTGACACCGCTGTTAATTAGCAGCTCAGAAACTCTGAGTGTGATTTTCATAAGCTGAGAGTTATGCAGTTTGTCCTTTCTGGAAGAGGTGCACTGCAAACAGAACTGTAATTAAGAAGCACAGACGCACACCACCAATGCTGACTGGTGTGTGAAGTGCATCTGTGAGCCCAACCTGGCACAGGGGCCCTCCTTTGGGACAGTGCTGGTGATGGAGCTCCCAGGGGACCACTATGTGAAACAGGCAGGATTTGGCTCTGTTGTGGGTTTTACAAAAGGCTCTTCCCAGTCCCTGCAGCTACCCTTTGATATCGATTTGTTTCCTTGATAAGGATGGGTCTCCTGAGTGTCATCTCCCTGTTGCATTTCATTCCTGCCGCCGTTGCGTTTCCGTGCCCTTCTCAGCGATCCCAAATCAAAGGGATCTGTGTGCTGTGGGGAGGCAGGAAGCCCTTTCAAGAGCAGCCAGCACTTCTGGGAGCCGCAGATCTGAGCAGCCAGACCGAGCCCTGGGCTCCTGCACTCTGCCTCTCTTCCCTTCTCCTTCCTGCTCTTTTTTCATTCGATGCGCTGTGCCCAGCCTGCCCTGCTGTGCCTGGAGATTCAAGTTTACTTCTGGCTGTAGGAGCTCTCCCAGGGGAGTGGACTTTCCCCTTCTCTCCCCATTGCACGCCAGGCTGATCTCACCTGCAGATCATCCCTCTGCAGATCGTCTGACCACACACGGGAGGAGAGGGTGAAGGGAGGCATGGCAGCAATCAGTAAACACGTGGTTTCCCACGTGTCGGAGAGCTGCGGGGTGTTCCCAACATCTGGGGGACCGTGGCAAGGCAAAGCAACAGCAAGGGATGGGGGGGGCACTTGGTCCCCTCCATTTGTGCCCAGTGGGACTGGCTGCTGCAGCTCTTGTGATCTAATGTCTGTGTTTGCAGTACCCTTCGTCTTGACCTGTATCTTTGGGAGCCAGGTGGTGGTTTCCCATCTGTTGCCGTTTTTCCCTGCATGGAAGCAGCTTGCTCCCTTGTGTACACTTGTGCTGTGCTGTGCAGGTGTTGCTGGCCTGCTGCCTGCTGTGCTGGCAAAGCGCGGCCTTGCCACGGTGTGCAAACAAACAAAGCCTTCCCCAGAGATCTGGTTGTGATAAGGTAAAAGGATCCCAAAACTGCCCATCTGCAGGCCTATGTTATGATTTGCCTGGAGGAGGAGATGCTGTGTGCACCAAACCCCCCTGATGCAGAAGCCCTTTGGACAGGCTCCCATCTCTCTGGCTTTCTGCTGTGATTGTAGGTCCCTACTGTTCTCTTTTAAGAAGACATTCTTTGCCTTATAAGAAAGCAATGGGAAAAGTTCCTTCTCATATGTTCCCCCTCCACATGGCTGAGTCAAGTCAGGGTTCGTGCATATCCAGGAGTGTCTCTGAGCCTCACAGCCCTGAGCTCTGCTGGGCCTCAGGAAAGCAGATTTGTGGAGATCTGTGTGGCAAACCTTGGCTTTTCCTGAGAAAAAGTCCTGGTTTTTCTGGTTTTAGGATTCTCTTGCTTTGGTTAGACTTTAACAGCAATTAGTCACCCAACAACTTTCTATAATAAGCTGCAAGTTTTCCATTAAGTAGTTCAAAGGCTTCGAACTTCTTTTCAGTTTCTCTGCTGCAATGTGATCTGCTGTCATTTTTCAGGAGGTACCTTCATGTTTTATTCATTTCCTGTTTACAGCAGGGGAGAAACCAAAGCTATGAGAAAGAGAGCAAACAACAGCCCACGTAGCTGCAGGCACTGTGCAGTCAGATCGCTGTCAGCCCCTGCACTTGTCACTTCCAGCTGCGTCTGAGTTTAGAGTATATATTGGATACGTGACAGAGAAAAGCAGTGATGTCTGGCAGCATGCTTAAGGGGATTTGGGGGAAGATTCCTAGTTTCAGCCCTGGGCAGGATTCTCTCTGTTCCTCTGTCTCCAAAGTGGGGATATGAATGCTTTTTTCATCTGAGCCCATAAGGCTTCCTGGTAGGAACTTAAAAATGCTGCTGAGTAGAACACATTTTTGTAATGATAAGAATTTGGTAGTCTGGACAGGCTGTGGTGTTTGGGAGCACTGTGCTTTAACCCCAGCAGGCAGGTTTGCACCAGCCAGATCCTTGTTGGCTCTGCCCAGGTGAGATGGGGAATCAGAAAGGTAGAAGTGCAAGAATTGGGATAAAGCCAAGGAAACCCTGAAGTGACAGAACAAGATCATGTTTCTGTAAGTTACAGTCTTACATACATCAGAAAATGTCCATCCTAGATGTGAATATATATATATATAGTATATATATTCTGCAGCTTTCCCGTAAGTTAGAAGTGGATCTAGCTCTGGTTTTGGTTTGGTTTGCTTTGTTCCTGTTTTGGTTCCTATGACACTACAACAAAGCAGCCACAAGTCTTTAAGGTCATGATTTGGCATATGGGAACACTAAGTGTTCTAAATAGTTCCCTTCCTTATGCTGGCACCGTGTTATGGGAATGGGATAGGGGAGAAGAAAAAGGAACATAATTCCCTTTCCAATTGCACAAGCAGCTCTGCTTGTGACAGTCATTCGTATGTCTTCCTTCCCCACCCTGACCTACAAACCAGCTGTGGAGGATCCTGTTGGTGTGGGATTTTGATGGAATGAGCTGGGCATTTGTTTGGCTGCTGTTGTATGAAGCTGGTGTCATTGCTGGCAAGTGATGGTAACTCTGATTTCCACTCCATGACACTCTAGAGCAGTTCTTGCCTTTTCTGGTGGTCTCAGCTGAGAAGATGCTCGCATCGCTGTTAGACCTGGCATCTCCTGCTATATGGCTGTACCAGAGATACTCAGCTGATAGTGTATAAGCCGAGTTGGTCAGACTCTGTCCTAATGCATGACATTGCCTCTCACAGTCAACCAAACCCTTCAATGGAAGATCAAAAAACGGTAATGACGGAAGTTGAAAATGATTTTTTTTTTTTTCCTTTGGAGAGCAATGGTACATCCTTGAGAGATTTCCTCTCCATTCAGAGGCTACAAGACTTCCTCTGATGGAGAAGAGCAGGATGTACCTCTCGAGAGCTTCCCAGGTCAGCAGCCAGGATAATCCCTCTTACGTGATAAACGTTCCTTCACCTCCGCAGGGCTCCCAGCCCTCTGGCCCTGGGTTGGGCAGTGCTCCAGCATCAGCTAACTGGGGAGAGTGCAGGAGGGGTATGGTGGTAGTGATGCTGTAATGCAGAGAGCGTCCTTGCTACCAGAGCTTTGCCATGGGCAAAGCCAGTGACTGGCAGGGCTTTGTTTGATGCATGAATAAATGA
>JAOWBP010004343.1:7441907-7478853 GCA_028571105.1 Tragopan temminckii | reverse complement strand
AATTATTAGAATGAAAATTAAGTTTTATGTGAAGAAAGTTTTTTTTTTTTTTCCAGTCTGTCTGAATGAAGGTGAAGAGTGGTTTATAATACCGAATGTGTCCGAAGTACGTGACTGCTGTAGGCTAGCAAAAAGCTTACTGTGAGATGGGTAAAAGGATGCGTTTGTCACCATAATCCTTAGCAGAAGGACAGGCAAGTGTATAGAACAGTAGATTCCACAATTTAATTGAATTGCTGCTTTCTTGGCATGGCTCTACCATGTAGTCTAATGTGTGGATTATCACTCTAGCACCATTAGCAAATACATGGCCATTTCCCTATGACTGATGCTGTAGGCAGGCCCTCTGCAGGGTGACTTGGGATCTTGTTGCTCTTTATCTTCCTTGATGGAATATTTCTGTCGGCTCTGTGCAGGATGACTCCTCTGGCCTCCTGAAACAGCAGTAGAGGAATTCAGTCTGAAACACGGGGGTCTGATCTCTTCAGGCCTGAGCTGGGAGCTGAAATGTTTCTAAGAATAACACAAGATTACATCCGGTATTCATGTCAATAACAATTAGGTTCACAAAGAAGCAGAGCAGGGAAGGAAGTGTGGGAAAATACCAGTGTAGCTCATGTGCTGGAACACAGGCAAGTGCAGAAGTGTCTCCTATTGAGCCATTGTAAAGGGATGTTTTATGCCACGTTGCATCAGACTTTCAACAGCTGATGTAGGTTGGTTGCTCTCTATTGTTTCCTGAGCTTCTTCACACTCAATTGTGGGTTCTTCTTGCTTGGTTGCCACAAGAATTGAATTGATCTATGTTGATGTGACAAAATTAAGATTGTCCCTCTGGAAAACTAGCCTGCCCAACCAAAGTAAGATTGCCATGCAAACTTAGAGTTTCCAGATGTCCTGAAATGAGTTTTTCTGTCACTGTTTGAGTTGCCTCCCAAGTGTATCCAGTCCCTTTCAACATTAGTGATCTAGATTTCAAACGAAAGAGGGCCAGGGGATGTGTGTAGGAGGATGTGCAGTGGTTGTAAGGAGGCAGCATGTTTTGTATGGAACTGGAAGTCTGTAGTCACAGGAAGGAGCGGATGGCCAATTGCACCACATGCTGCGTGCCTTCTGGCAAACATATGTCTGAGATGGACCTTCAGAAGATATTTCTGAAGTTGTTGGGGGGAGCGTGAGCCTTTTGAACAGAATTTTGGAATTCTTATTTCTTGTTTCATGATTTCAAGGCTTCCTTCCTTTTACTGGAAAAGAAGTTTTAGAATCCCATGAATAAAATATGCTCTCCACTCTTGAGAAATGCACTTCTTCCAAACTCCACAGAGCAAGAGTCATTTGAAAAGTTAAAATTTAACGCTTTTTTCCTAACTTCCCTACTTACATTCCCATTTTCCTTCCAGCTGGAGATTTAGCTGATGAAATAGCTATTCTGGATAAACAAAGATGGTGCAAGACAAAGGGAAGAATGAGGTGACCATCAGGAGAGGATAGAGAAGATCTCCTTAGGAGTCCAAGGTGCAGTGGGTCCAGAGAGTAAGAGCTGGGGTAAGAAGAGACTAATTTCATTGAATTGGAACATGTTACTAAAAATGGCTCAAAATCCATAGAGAGATGCAGTGCCTCATTTGGTGCGAGGGCATTCCATGAATTTCTCCATTCCCTTGAGACTACTAGGCTCCAGGGTTTGTCTGCTTTATAGGGTTTTGGAGAAAGTAAAATTCTGATCAGTTGCCAGGAGTAATTTTATCATGAGGAGTTCTTAGGTTTCTTTCCTCAGTGGGGCACTGCTTTTTGTGTGTGCAAATAAATGCACTTAGAATTTTGTTCTGTGCTTTCTTTTGGATCAGCAGTATCTCAGAGTTCTGTGCAAGCTTGAACTGCAGCTTATGAACGGAGTCAAGTGAGATGAGAAGGAGATGTGGTGAGGCTGATACCGGTTTGACAGAGGGCATGGTAGGACAGTTGGGGTACTGCAGACAGAAAGGACTTGCCACTGGTCTTAGCTGGTGCTAGCAAGTTTATTGTGCAGACAGGTTTGGGAGTTACATGAAATACTCTGAATCTTTGATCTTTCATTGAAAAGAAACTCTGGGAGATGCTGGAGGGTATAGGAAAGTCTCTAAGGTGTGGGAACAGACTGGGGTGTTAGGGCTTGATGGGAAATCTTGATGTGGAAGGAAGATTTGTAGGGTATGTGTTTGGGAGGATATCATGGGAGCAGGAATGTGCTGGGAAGAGCTGAGGTTTGCACTGATAGCCTCAGAGGAGTGGGGATGGCTGAATAAGGACTCTGGAAGGGATTTATAGTCTTATGGTGCTCCTGGGTCACTGCAGAGGGGCAGCCTTGCCCTGGTAACGGCAGGGGGTTGACTTTGTGTGGTTTATATGTGACTGAGGAAGAGATGTTTTTTCTGGATTATCTCATTTTCAGATGCATTATCTCATTTCATAAGCACAGTCAGGTGAAATGAGCCCTTCTGCTTCACAAGCATCACCCCACACACACCATCCTACCCCCTAAAAAAATCAATTCAGCCATGCTTTGTGGGAAGGACAAGCATACTGTAACAGCTGTGATGCACTGAAACTGTAGAATGCTCACTAGAGGTGTTTGGTACATCAGCTGCTTAATAGTTCTCTCCTGATTTGTTTTGGGCATCAGATTGCTCTGAGACAGACCAAGGAGCTTTGTCTTTCTGGCCCTGAGCTTCTGACCTTTTTTACCAGTAAAACACATCAAGAGTAACTAAAATGACACCAGTTCCTGACTTGCACAAGGCAACTAAACCCTAAATGAGGCAGTGTTCTGTATAGCTTCCTGTGTTATTCGTCTGCTGGGACTCTTAACACAAGAATGTGTTGCATTCAAGACTGGAACCTGTTGATCTGAGAACATCCCTTGCTTCCCCTGTTCTGTCTCAGGAGCTGGTGTTCCTGCCCCCATTTCTTTGGAGGCTTGTCACTGTGGTCTGTCAGCCAAGACACTACGAACACCTGCTGCACATGCTGTCACTAAGAAACACTTACTCTTTTAATTTAAATGTTTTACGAATATAGTTGTTGTTTTCCCTCTGTTTGTCAGTTACCAGTGGGAGGGGAGGGAAAGGGGTGGGAGAATCTGTGCATGCATATGTATTTAAAGTGCATTGACCAAAGTTTGTTTTCTTTCTTGAACCTGTGAAGTTTTAATATCTGTGAAGTCATCAGACTGCTGGGCAGTGAGGAGCCACTGGTGCTGCTGAGTCTGTCTTGGTTACATTTCTTAATAAGCATTAAAATAATAAAATATATTTGTAAAAGTGAGCATGAGTGTCTTTGTTCAAGGGAAATCTGTCTATTTCGTGAATGTTTTATTATTCTTTTATTAGCTTTTTCCATAGGCTCATTCTTCCGGAGAGCTCATTTCCCTGGTACTACCCGTTAAAGATGTCAGCATGGACAAGGTGACGGACCCAGACAGACTGGGAGTCCCTCACAACTCTGACATTCTGGGATCTGTCATGCTGGCAGTGAGAGAAAATGTTTGCAGCTGTGTCCTGAACACGAGGTAGAACGCTGCATTTTCCCAAAACACTGCAGTGTCAGGAACAGTATTACATAACAGAATCTGGAAGAGGTACCTGGAACAGCTATGACTGGAGCATCTCAGCCTTCTGGCTCTCCTTCCACACATCAGACCTCCCTCTAACACCACTGCTTCAGCCCTCTGTCTGCCAATGCTGCTTAGACTGGGCTTGCCCCAGCATGATGTCAGCCAAAGTAGTCTGGAAATGGAAGCAGTGAATCTAGATGCTACTGGTGCATCTCAGGCCAATTCTGAGCAATGTTGACAGAATGCAGCAGGAATAATTTCCAGCTTTTCACAGCTGACAGCTACTAAATGAGTATGGGGGAGTTAGTGAAAGTCTGTACGATCCAGGAGCATTTGGAATTGGGAAGTGTTGAAATGAAAGTTCACCAGATAACCATCAGCTACTGCTCATTCCTCTTCCCATTCGCTTTGCAGCTGGACTGGAGGCCCCACTGGAGGCCCTGCTTTGTGGAGAGGTGCCGGCACCCTGGTGCTGTGTGGCCAGCTGTCCCTGAGCTGTTCAACCAACTGTGTAATTGAAAAGCTTTTTGATTTTTCCCCTCCTTCTGCAAACAGCCTACATTTTGTTCTGCTGCATCAAAGGCCAGGAGCTGGGAGGAACAATGGGTCTGCAGGAGTCCTGGAGAACAATGGCTGTACCTGGTCCTGGGAAGAAAGCTTGTACTTGGAAGAACAGAGAGAGCTCCCAGTTCAGCAATACAATTGGCCTCATCTGGAAATCTAACTTCGGAAATCTACACCTTGGCATGGTCACCCAGAGAAACTGAACTGCAGGGCTGCTGCTGTAGACTGAGCTGAGGGACAACATAGCTCATCAGTGCAATCTTTACTGCACTACTGGGAACTGATGACATTTTTGAGTGTTGAAATAGGATGAAATAGTGGAGCATGGCATTTTCCCTGCAAACAGGTGGATGACGTGCTTTGTCTAAAAGGTGTTTTACAGCTTTAAAGCAGCAGGATCTTCCTTGTCACATTTGCCCCTGAACAGGAAGCCCTTGCTGCTAAGAATAGTGCATACGAGTTGCCTGCCGTGCTCACAGCCACTAGGTATTTCAAGGAGAAATTTTGGGGGGTTAAAAGCTCTGAGCATCTTTTCTGGGGCCTTATGGACCTCACAATTTACGTTCACAGGAAAGATTCCCCACTGTCTTGCATTTGGCCAAAGTGAACAAGTGAGATTCTCCATGTGTGACTTCTGCCAGCTCGGATTCTGGGAGGAGTCCACCTCTGATCCCTGAAGTTAGATGATGCAACTCACTGCAGATTTGAGTCTCACTGAATATAAATGGAGCTGTGTTATTCTTCCTGACCTCCCATTCTCCTCTTCGGTGCTGTTCTGGGAAGAAAGGAGGATGCTTCTGGATATTGGAGTCATTTCCTCAGAAATGACCCAGTGGATGGGACTGTTGCAGGATTTTTTGGCTGCAGAGTACACTACTCTTGTGAGCAGTATCATTGCTCTGCTGTGAAACTGCAGTGTTTGCCACTGAGACCCTGCTGAGTGACAGGGAAGTTCTACCCAGATCTCAGAAAATCAGAGGTTCATTTTGAAAAGTAGAGTCCTTACAGTGCATGAAACCAAGTGAGCTGTGCCAAGTGTGGGGCTGAGAATAGCATGGTGATATTTTGGCAAGTGAAAGGCAAAGAACTTTTGATCTCCAGGTTCAGAGTAAACTGTGTAAAGATGAGGTTATTTGGAGTGCGGATCCGTACTGTGTGGTCTGAGACCGATGCACTGAACTCCAGACCTGGGACTGTGGTTTTTGGGAGTGCCTTGGTGCTCTCCAGAGAGGTGACTGCAACTTCTCCAGAGTTCTGGGCAGCCTTTAAGCCTGCTAGCTTGGAAACTGAAGCACCAGAGCTGCAATCACTCAGGTTTTATTTGTCAAGGATTTACCCAGAGCCCTGGGCAGCTCTAATTTTTTGCCTTACCTAAGGCAAGGAGATTAGATAACAGCTTGGAATGAGAGCGAAGAAAGTCCATGCACATGGAGTATGTTGCTGCCTCAGCTGTGGTGAGATCGTGGGGATGCCTTTTGGGCTGGTATTAGTCCAGGATATTATTCTAAATGGGAGTTAAGCATATCTTGGTTAGATACTTTGCTGGAAAACTTGCAGCTGCATCATTTGGGCATTTGGCATCATCTAGGATTTGGAAGTCTTGTGTGTCTGTGCTTTAGATTTTTAAGGGGAGCAAGACTGTACAGTGTGATGATTATATACAGGAGAGGTGGGGGGAGGCCTAATGAAGAGACAAGTGAGTGGCCTGGATCAGTTCTATGAAGAGTGCAAAACAAGCCTGGGCTATCTCAGGGTAAGCTGCACTCATGGTGCCTCTTGAACCCATGTCCTGTTATTGTTGGTGTGGAACGTGAATGTCTGGGCCAATGAAAATAAGGAAGGCAGCTTGACAGACACAGATTTTATCTTTTGAGATTCGTCATGACCTTTCTAGTGTTTAATAAATAAAGTTGACTCAGGAATTGGCAAGTGCCCTATAACATGCAGTCCCGGTGTCGGGACTCGGCAGAATGTTCTGCTTAGCAATGCACTCTGTGAGCTTTGTTTGCCAAGTTCCTATTTTGGAGGTGTGCTGAAGGGCTGAGCAATGGCAGATGCTGAACCTTCTGCAGGCAGGTGCACTGGGCCCGGCCATCTCTGCCCATGCTGATCCAGGCTGGATGAAGGTCATGCTGATGCAAACTTTAATTGTTGGGCAAGAAAAAGAAAAGGAATGTCTTGCAAAGTAAGAATGCTGCTTGCGCTGGTGTGAATCCTGGGGCAAGGAGGACTTCCATCCTTCCACATTACTGTATAGCCCATCAAGCATTTCAGTCAGCACTGAACACTATTGCTTCCTGTATTGCCTTTTGAGCAGCTCTGCCATGCACTCTGGATCCTGCGATATTAAACATCTCCATCATCCAGAGGATGTGGCCAATTTTACAGGTGACAGGAATGGCAGCTCTGAGGCTTGCCTGCTGCCAGTGAATCCCTGCCAAGCCATCTCCTCTACTAACTGATTGAGAGCAATCACAGCCAGGTTTTTTGAGCTAACCCTGGTGGCAGAGGCTGAGAAACACAGTGCTCCTTTGACAACAACTTGGAATCGTTTGCTGCTAAACTTGAAGCCGTTTTGTGATGGTAACATATCAGACTGAAGTTACTCTGCAGAGCAAAAATGTGCTGGGGAGGTGGAGGTGAGTGTTTGTGTTCCCCATCCCAGAGAGACCACAGTGGGTTCACAACAATTATGGCTGAGCCAAAGGCAGAGCCTCAAGAGGGGACTGCTCAGCACTGACTGCATGAGTGCTCAGCACCTTAAAGTAAAGGACAACTGGCTGCTTCATTTCTGAGGTGTCTGCCATATGGGAGCAGTCCAGTATTCCAAGTGTTTCCTGCCTTTCTTTATATTCATGCCAAAAGCACTAATAGAAATAGGGTGGAGACAAAAAATCTCAGTCCCTCCTGAAGATCATCCTCTTAATTCCAGAAGGATCAAAATGCTAAAGGTTGCATTAGAAAAACAGAAATAGTCTTTTCTCCCACCACTGGTAACTCAATGCCACAACTAAAGCTGAGAGTCAGCTGCTTCTTCTACAGCTGTGCTCTTTCTGAATTCATGAGAAATAGCATTTTGATTTCCTTCCAGAGGAAATATACAGTACTTGCACTGAGACCTTCCAATCTGCAGCACTAACCCATGTCACATTCAACTGCAACTGGGTTAAACCCAAGGTCCCCTTTTCCTTATGAATTGAGCCAGTGCTTGGGAATTGAGGCTTTTCACAATAAATCTTTACATCTTGCTTCCTCTGAGCACTTGTTTCCCATGCTGGTTCCTTCCCCTCCTACATTCTCCATTTGCAGGTGATCCAACCTTTCCTGCAGCATGCGAGACCCGGGCAGCAGAAGAAGTTTATCTGAGATGCTGGGGCTGTCTGTCCCTTTCCCATGGTTCAGCACTACCCAAGCTTCCCAAAAAAAGTGTAGCAACAACGTTCCTGTAAATGTTCACTGTGTGGCTCTGGGGTACGGCCTGTGCTGTCTGCACGCTAACAGCAGTCTCCATTTCCCTTGCAGGAGGACCAGCACTTGATCTGGAAGCACCATGTGGGACTTACGATCCTCCCAGGACGAGTTTGATAGTTTTCTTCCCATCAGAAGCATGAGGCCGTGCTCTGGGGTCAGGATGTCAGTGACATACAGATGACACGGAGCACTGAAGCCTGCGTGTGAATCAGGTCTTGGAAGAGGCTGCGCTCTGTTTGCTGCAGACACTCACTTTCGCTCTCTCAGAAGGGAGGTCCTTCTGCACGTAACCATACAGTCGGTGTTTTCCAGGTGGCTGCTGTGCACCGGATGTGTGCCAGTGCTGCAAAACACGTGTCTTTATTGTGCTTCCTCTAGAGATGCATCTGCTGATGTCAGCTTCCAGGTAAGGCATGCAGGAACCCGCTCCATGTTGGCATCCGTGGCCTTTGCCCTCTCCTGGTCCTAAGGAAGTTAAAAGTGACCTGAGGCTGTTTTTCACTGAGCCGTGGTCAGTGCTGCAGATGGGGAAGCAATGGCAGTTTTCCAGCAGGTGAGACCCTCCAGGCCAACTAGCCAGACAAGAAAAATAAGCACAGGAAATAGTATCCGTGCAGTCAGATAACTGAGAAACAAGCGGCTGGGAGCAATCCTGCTGTGTGTGCGTCGGGGGGACAGAGCTTGGAGCAAGCAGATGTCAGGCCTTGTCACAAGGAAAGGGTCTGGGTGTAAGTGAGTTAGTGCTTGCTAAGGGCAAAAATTGGATGCGACTCTTGTCTTTCCGTCCCAGTATCAGTACTTGTGTCTCTGTGTAGGTAGACACTGCTCTGTCTCACCTGTAAAAACCCATTCCTGCACTCCTCCTGTTGGCCTCTGCTGTGTGGCATGTCTGCAGGTCCTGTGTGCTTCTCAGCTTTGTCCCCAGTGGTATTGCTGGGCAGTGTTGTGGTGAGGCATCTGCTGCTCCATCCTGTGCTCACAGAGATGGAGAAGCCACCTGTGGTGCTCGAAATAGCTCTGCCCAAGCAATCCAAGCCAAGTGGTGCTGGTAGAGGGAGGGATTCCCATGCCTCATAAAGAGGCTTTTGTTGGGAGGATCTAAGCTGAGCTCCATGCCTTGCCAGCTGTGGAGAGGAGCAGATGGGTCTGCAGTATAAAAATAGATGGAAGCAGACTTGTTCTGCCTCTTTTCTTCACCAGCACAGTCCCAGAGGTGCCTGGTCATCTGAACCAGCACAAGGAACTGGGCGCTTTGCAGCTGCTAGTCTGCCTGGAGCCCACTAGCTATTGTCAGAGACAGGAATTTATCTCTGTCCAGTCCCATTCCCTCTACAGCTGCCGTGTGGACAGTTTTATTTGCTCACAGCTGCTGGCAGCGTGTTACATCCCATTTCCCTGGAGCAGTGCAAACAGGAGGAGGATGTTTCTATGAGATCCCATGCCCCCAAGCTGCTGTACCCTCAAGAAGCAGGGTGTCATTTTCTGACTGTGTCTTCGCAATACACTGAAGCCATGTCAGTGTGCCTTGAGCATTCAGCTCCTCACTTGGCATCCCCACTCCATCCCCTCCTGCTAACTGAATAAGCATCACATGGATGCTTCCCAAACGAGCTTTTATAAGGCACTAATTTGATCCACTCAGGGCATCTTCCTGTAACGAATGTTCCTGAGGTAATTGAAGGTGAGCTTGCATGGGTGGGGGAGGAACATGGCAGGACTGCTGGCAGAGGTAATTGGAGGAACAGAAGAAAACCCTTTTGTTCCCGTAAATCCGGACTTTGACTTGTCTCTCTGTGCTCCCTGCCTACCCAGCTGCTACTTATGCTGTTTCTTGAAGGTGCCTGCTTTCCTCTGGAAGCAAGGCCTCTGGCTTGGCTCCTTCTGTGACAGTTTCTCTGTGGGACTGTTCTCCTCCTGCCCAGACCCCCATGCTCCCTTTTAGTGTGGGAGTCAGGAAGCAGCAGCAGCGCTGAGCCTTCTCACTTGCGTACAGCATTTCCTTCTGCTGGCCAGGGGAGCAGAAAAGGGCTGTCTGAAGGGTTTGTTTTCTTCTGAGCATGATTGCTGGATTTGCAGAGTAGAGGGGATTGCTGTTCCTTCAATGTGGGAAGCACGTGTTGGGGGAAAGGTAACTTCTGAAGCCTTGGGCTGTCAGAACTGCAGACACCATGCTACCAGTGACGTGCCAGTGAGCAGACTGGGAAGCATCTGCTGTGCGTTACAATAGCACAAACTTGACATTTCACCCCTGACCATTTCTTTCTTTAGCTCCTTAGCGTTTGGTATTTACAGAAATGTTGGTTACTAACTTGGTTGAAATCGGTTCCCACAGCACCCGTCTCTTCTCCAGCGATTGTCAGGAGAAGTCTTTGAGGTTCACAGGGAACTGTGTCACACGTGCAGCAGATGGAGGTGCCACAAAACAGAGGTGGGAGGAAGCCTGCAGGATTATCCAGCAGCACAGCAGAGAAGGTGGGACTGAAACCAGTGCTTCCAGGACGCAGTCCAGGCCTCGCTCCTGTCTCTTCATCCCCAGTGAAACTCTGGATTCAAACCAGAATGTGAACTAAACTCCCGTTTTGGAATCCGTCTCCTACCTGTGCCTAAAGCACTTGGTGTGGGCTGTTAAGCTGTACAGCGGGGGAGCAACCTCCAAAATGCGGCCATTCTTTAGCCCCGGATTTGGGCATCTCACTCAGTGTAGGAACTCAGCAGCCTTTGTACTTACCGATGTCGTTTCTAATTTCTCTTTGGTTGTTTAACTCTGGCAGGTTTAAGGCTGCTGCTGAAGATGGAGGACAGAGAGCAGAGAGAGCTCCCTCTGCTGTCTGTGGGATTTCAGGCTCCAACTAATTTGGTCCACATTTCCCTTTGGTGGAAAGCTCTGGGTAAAGCAGACTGTTCTGCTGGCTTCTTGGGCCATTCACTTCAGGCAGATTTTCCCCACAATGACGGAGACTCAGCTGTCTTCACCAGGACACTTCTTCAGAGATGACTTTGACACAGCATCAAGGCTGAAGCCCTTGGGGAGATGCTAAGAAATCAGGTAGGAATGTGGTGACTGTGAAGGATTTTTTCAAAGCAAATATGCAACCTACATTTCAAATCAAATATGCAACCTAAGCCTTTTTGCTCTTAGGTTGCATATTTAAAAAAAACTCTGCATGCTGGGTTTATGAAGGCTACCAGCCCAGGTCCTTCTTTGTTCTGCTGCTGACCGAAAATGTTTGGTCAGTTGAACCAGGTGGTTCCTTGTCAGAATACAGCCAGAAGGTGGATTGGGTGGCAACTCTTCTCAGCCTTGGACTGGTCCCTGTGGCCTCTTGCTTTGTCTTTGTGAGGTCTCCTTTTCCTTTTGGAGGGTCATACCTCTCATTTGTGTTATAGTGGTTTTTCCCTCTATTCTCTCTCTCTGCAGGCTGCATTTTGGAACTCAGGAAGACCTTCCTGTGTTTCTCAGCAGCAGCATAATCAATGCTTTATCACGGTGTTTCAGCTAGGTGCCCCTGAAGGGTGAGCAGCTCTGGTCAATAGAAACAGGACTTTCTTGCTCTCACTACTGTTCTTCACCTCAGCTAAACTGCTAACATGTCCCAGCATGCACGAGATAACAGGGGCTTGATAAACCCAAAGGGCTCCTTGTTAAACAAGGTAAGTCATTCTAAGAGGCCTGGCATTAGACTGTTTTCAATGCTTCTCTCTGTTATTTGTCATGAATTGAACAACGAGATGATGTGTCAGAACAGCCTACAGCATGACAGGAAAATGCTGTGCTACAGTTCTGTGCAAAGGCCCAACATCAGCCGCTGTGGTGCTTCCTGTGTTAGATTGGTGTTGAACCATCAAAGAGACATTTTCCATGGGTTAAACTGAGCTCTCTGCATACACGAAAGGAAACGATCTCCTTAAATGTGTCTTGCTCTGGCCCTTGCTATGCTAGCAGCTGTGCACGTTGAACAAACCGAAAGAGAATGCAGTATAAAAAATAAATAACTGAATTAGCCATAGAAATAAGACAAAGGAGTAACAGAAACAATAAGCATCAATGTAACAGTGAGTCTGAGTTTATTCAGACCATATGGAAGCTGTGGATTTTGAGCAGGCAGCTGAAAGACGAAATGGCAGTCATTTCTGTTTTGAGTGTATGAAAGTAGCTGAGGGCATACATAGAGAGTAAGTATACATGGGTGAATCAAGTTCAATCTCAGGCAAACCAGAACAGGAGGAAAAAATGGGATGAGAAAGTCTAAAATGGGATGGGCTTGATTGCCTGGGATGTGAATATTTTGCCTCTGATGCACGAGGAGATGGAAAGGTGAACAAAGGCTACAGGCATACTAATTATTTGCAAATTGCAGCATGTCATCTTTCCCTCTGCCCAATTTGAGCCATTATTGGTTGCAAGCAGCAATACATGTACATGCTACATTCATCCATCTTCGTGATAGCTGGGTTAAATTGCACAGTCATTATGAAGAGCATTTGCAGGCAACCCTGATTGCTCCCCCCAGCCTCTGTCCGCTAATCTGTGGCTCCAGGGTCTTGCCTCTAACATTTTGAAACTGTGGTCAGAGAGCTTTTTTTTCAAAAGAGATCAAATAATGCTGCTGATTCTCTCACTTTTTTATTCCATCATTTTGCTAAATCATTGTTTTGCACGTAAACATTCTTCTAAAACTGGTAATTCAAGGTCTTGTGACTCAACACAACCAGAGAATGGTTCTTTGTACCTGTAAGAAGGGAGGAATCCTTCTGCTAAGATTTTGCTTCTAGCCTTGGGGAGAGCTTCTGAACCAAAGCCTGCAGCTTTGTGTGCACAAAGCTCTCCAGGTAGGTGCTGGTTTCTAAAGAGTGCTTGCTTACAGTGGAAAATTACGCTGCATTAGGAGGAAGCTTTGAAGAACTGTAGTAGTTAACATGAAATTAAACACACAGCGTGAACAGGAAGAGCAGAGATAGCATGAACCAGCAGATGTGACAATTAGGGCATTGTGTTTTTGTACAAGGAATGCAAGGGCTGAGTGAATCTCAGAAGTGTTGCAATTCCTGAGGACCACAGCCGAACTCAATGTTGGTTTGCAGTGCTGAGCAGCCCTTTGGTATAATTGCTTCTTCCCTCCCAAAGCCCAAACATCTGGATTTATAGTGACAATAGCAATCCAGCGAGGAAGGAAATGAAAAATGGTACCCCAGTGTATTAGCAAGGAGGCTGGGCATGATCAGAGCCACAGCACACTTTGAGAGACGTTCTGGCATCCCATAACAACTGCCCATCCCACAATAGCAGCACCAGTGCTGCTTTCCTCTGCTAGGAAACACTACTCCCAGTGACAGCTTCTCAGCAAAAAGATCTTTAAAAGCCCATCTGCCATCATCTGTAAAACATGATCCATCAGCCACTCCCAATGCACTAATATTAACCTCTTTCACATTGCCCTGATGTCAATTTATTCATTCACTTTCTATGTTTTAGTTGCGTGTCTGTTAATCTTTACCTATGGCAGCATACCTCCCTAGGGAGAACATATGGCCCTTATGTTAAAAGACCATAAAAAACTATACCTAGAGAGGATGCAATAGTAGCAGAAAGAAATACTATCTTTCTGGGACACTTCTGGTTTTTGGTGCCTCTTGAAGAGAATAAATATGCATGTCTGCATCTCTGCTTGAAGCACCTGTTGCTTTTCTGATGAGCAAGAGTGAGGAGAGGTAGATGGAAGGGTAGATAAGCATTATGTGTCCTTCCTTGATTTTCTGATTAACATAGGAGGAGGGTGCTGTGTTAGAGAGGCTTCTGAAAGTACAATTTGGCTTGATACAGTTTTTTGTTTTGTTTTTTATTATTCAGTACCTGGACTGACCTGATGCTAGTCATTGCCATTATGCTGGGACCAGGAGGAAATGAACTGTGTCAGCATGTTTGTGAGTGACTAACTACTGTTGCCCATGGAACAAAAGATCTAAAAGTGAGTAAATAGGAAGTAAAACATGGGTATGAAGCCTCTGCAGGCTCCTTTCTGCTCTGGAGAATGAATCAAGTCTAATATATGTAGGGGGAAGATGTTATAGCATTGCCTTTTGACAAGTAGTGTCTGTTTTCTGCCACAATCAGTAAAGAGAAAAACAAAGCCTCCTTTATTGTCACCAGTGGCTATGATTAACCTGTCTGATCAGCAAGATTGGATTTGTTATGCTAGTGTTTGCTGTGGTTTATGGGGCAATGTGTTATCTCAGCTCTCTATATACGCATACCCCAGATATCCTTCACGCACCTCTGTTACTCCTTCATTCCCTATTCTCCTCTTTCTTCCCTCTATCAAGAGACTGCATATTGCTAATGATCTGTCCAGGAAACGTGTTACGTTTCTCTCCTGTTCACGTGACTGTGGGAGTGTTCATTGCCTCACCAGTTATTTCTGAGATCCTGTGAAAAAGTATGGCGTGGGGTAACTGGAAATCTCCAGGCACACAAATGAAGAGGGATATGCATTGTTTCCAAAATACATTTCTTTCTAGGATGTAAAAAGGAGAAAGTTCCCTTGTTCAGAGTCTTTCTCACCCAAAGCTATATCTTGGAGAGGAGAGAAGCAAGAGATAGTGTTCATGCCACTGCCAGTGATTTTAAGTGTTTCCACAGGTGATTCTACATATATTTGACATGGGCACATTTATGTGTTGGTTGGTTGCCTCCATTCCCACTGATGCTTGCTCTCTGCTTTATCTCACTTCCTTAGTGCCTTCCTACTCCTATAAAACTTTAAAATGGCATTTTTTGACTAATCCTTGCTGACACTAACGGTCTTAATCATAGCTTGTGTAGAGGTTGGAAAGGCTCTTCAGGCAAGGAATGTTCAGTCCCAGAGGTCATGGAAACCAGCCAGGAATTTTTGCTCTCCCATTCCCAGGGGCATGAAAAGCCTGCAGAAGAAAACTTGAAGGTGACCATTTCCTTAGCTGAAATGTCATTGACCAGAATTTGAGATGTTTTCCAAGACATTTTGAAAGAGCAGTTTGGGAAATGAGTGCTGTCTTGATGGAAGAGAAGTGATGGTTTCAAGTGAGAGTCCGATAACATAATATAGAAAAAAGAAATCACCAGACATTGTCTTTTCAAGACTTCAGAGCTTTTGTTTTTTCCTCCATTTGGTATATGCATGGAGCTTGCTTGTTGAGAGAGCTGGATGTTAAATGCCCAGGAATCATTTCTTGCATATATGAGCACAAAGTATCAGAACGGGCTAAAAAGTCATCTGATCACTGAGGATAGTGCCTTATTCTAAAGGAGAAAAGAGGTGACAGTGGGACTAAAGTTCTCTCTTTTATATAAGAATGATATCTTAACAGCACTCATGGGAGGAAGGACATGTTCAACCTAATAGGATAATGGAATAATATGTTGAATATATCGGCTTTGACACAGACCAGCTGGTGGCTGTAGACACAAATAATCTAAGGAAAACAAATTTTGAAATATTTCAGGAAACAGCTCTACGCATGCAGTGCACTGTGTGTGGGGTGACTTCTGTGTACAAGAAAAAAGATAAAATCCCCTTTTTGGCTGTGGGAGGAGTGTCCCACTCATTCCAGGAAAAGAATAAATTCCATATTTAATGATAGTTGGGACTATACATTCACTACAGTCTTCTCATCTGGACTCACAAAATTCTCCTCTCTGAGAATTCTTCTCAGAATTCTCCAAAGGTCCTGTATGGAGTCTAGTTGGTAAGCCAAAAAAAAAAAACCAACACAAACACAACCTAAAACCAAACAAAAAGCTCTTCTAGCGCTACTATTAGAAATTTCGTTAGAAATTACTGGCATACTAATTTTTGCTCAGCAGGAAAGCTATGTCTACCAGTAAATCCTCTGCAGTCTCTTCCTTTCCTTCTTTCTCCTTCCATTAGCTTTTGTGTTTCTAGCCTCCAGTCTCCCTAGACTGCTCTCTAACAATGAAATAGTTAACATGCACTTTTTATTTTAATTTTCCTTCATAAAGCCTCAAAAGAGTTTTGCAGCCCAGTTTTGCAGCCCAGTGAGATACTTAGGTGGAACATAACTGCTCTTCTCAGGTCTTTCATTTCAGGTTCTTTACAGACTTCAGCAGATACTATTTCAGCTGCTCTGTCCTGTTCATGGGTGGATTATTTTCTTTGAAACTATGAAAGATAGAAATGCACTTTTATTCCTAAATTTAAGCTCAGATCCTGAACTGGAGTGCATCAGGCAAACCGCAGCTAGTTGGTGGATGGATGCATTAGCATATAGATAGTATGTTTTGTATGTTTCTCTCCCAGTGCCTCTCTTGGGTGAAGAGTTGTGTATTATCTTCAGGCAATGTGTAAGTTCTGTACTTACAACCCAGCTGGCCAAGTTTCAGGGTTTTATGTGACATTCATAGTAAATGGCTCCAGGTTCACCCTTCTGTGGCTAAGAACATAATGACGTGAAAGGCAGTGTCAGCAATGCAAGCTGCAAAAGGGTCTTTGAAAGATGCTGAAGTTGCCTTGATGTCTTGAAGAGGCCAGTCAACCCTCACGTTGGTCACTGCGGATTTTCTCTGCCTCGTTCTTTCTCTCATTATTATTTTTTTCAATACAATTTTTAGCTCATGCCATTACAAGTCAGCAAATGTGTATGTGTTTGGGCAGAGGGATAGAGGAATGTGCTACACTCTTCATAAAAGCGGCTTCCTTCTTCCTTATTTGCCAGCAGCGTGTCAGCAGCAAGTATCGCTTTCTTTTGAAAGAATGGCTTGGTAAAAGGTACACTAATGAGATATACTCCATTGAAGAGTTATTTCTGGCACAGACAGAGCTGGAAGGAAGTCAGCATTACACACACACAGTCTTTGGCCTGGGAAGGTCTGAGAACCCTTTAAGTACTTGGCTCAGAAATGGCTCTCTTCCTTTTATCTAGGAGATTTTTCTTTCCTGTTAAGTTAATTAAGCTTCTGTTTTGTCTTCCTCGTGCCCTTTTGCCAACATCTAGCTTTTTCATGAGGACACTGGTTCAATAACCATCATTTATAGTGTCAAGCTTAGGTTACCACTGTTTTTCTGCCAGATGCAGCTGCAACTATCTTCCCGATTTCACATGTTGCTGTGAGCCAGAGATACTGGCCTTCCTTACACAAATGTGCCATTGAGGCCTCATAATCTCCCCTCCATGAGCTGCCCTTAAAAGTTGTCATGCTTGTCATCTTCCCACTTCTCTGAAGAAAGCACTTGTTTACACTGGGCAAGTGATTTGGACTGCAGTAAAGTTTGCAGTTCAAGTGGAATATTACTGCTGATTAGCACTATGTATGCATACTCCCATTGTGGAACAAGAAGCTGTTTACTCGGAAGTAAATTTCAAAGTAGATCAAGTTATTCTGAAGCAGAAGTTTGCAAACTGGGTGTCAACGTATGACCCTGTACACAGAGCTTCTGAATGCCTAAAATCTTGAGTCTGGGTTCCTGTCTGATGGGTGGTATGCATCAACTCATGGGACAAATTCAACTGAAGCCATTTTTCCCACTCTTTATTGAGTGCTGGAAGAATATTCAGTGCCTGTTCTAGAATTTACCATTAAGCATCCGGTTCAGTGGGCAAGTTGAACAAATTTCCTTGTTGAGTTCATTCGAATAGCATCAAACCCAAGCCCACACAATTAAAAGTACTGAGTCACTTGGCCAAACTTTTAGCCACAGCTGCTTGCCTATAGAGTTAGGGCTTTGAGGCCATCTAATAACAATTTACATTCTTTCTCCTGAAATTCTTTTCAGTGATTTTTTTTTCCTCAAGGGCAGTGTATTAGGGGCTCCTTTATTCCACATTTGTTTTTACCTGGGATGGCTCTGAGATGAATATTTGGGATTACTTTCCATTCACCCCCTTTATAGATAACTAAATGACTGAAGATTGTCCTTTTCATGTTTTCAAAGTTCCTTTTGTTTTCTGTATGGTATTCCTATCAACTCTATTGAACACTTTCCAAAGTGTACAGAGTTCACATACAGCCTCCACTCAGAATGGAACTCCTTGGGGATTTTCAGGCTCACCATGCAGTAGATTCAAGTTCATCTTTCTCAAAAACTGATTATTCAATCCTAATGTAGATGACTGCTCATTCCATTCTCTAACAATATTCTTGCTGAGGATCTTGCAGTGTAAAACATCAAGTTCCAGGCCCTGCTTCGTCTCCCCGGCTCTTTTACGCTACGAAATAACTGATTTCTGTAAGAATTTAGACAAAGATTCTTCTACTATGAGGGGAGTGGCATCTTCCTCTTCCCAGATTATACCTAAAATTCATTCATTTTGTTGTAGACTACTACCCGCTTTGATGAAGGATTAGAGCACTCTATTTATAGTAGGTGCTTAAAGACCGGGCTTCCTGCACCAGTGGAAAACAAATGCACCAGATTTTATTCTTTTGTTCTTTTAATAAACTGTCCGTGAGATTCTTCCCCTCCCCTCCTTTCCTGCTGGTTTACTTGCATTCTTACATGTTCAGTGTTTTTCTCCTCCGTCTTTGTTCCAGTTTATCAGCAATTTACACGCAGTTGTTTCCCAGACTCTGTGATTTCAACAGCAAAAATAACACTGACCTTTTGAGCCCATGAGCAATCTTGATGGTGACAATTTAGCAGAAAGTTACAGTAATGAACGAGAGCGCTGCTCTTAAATGTTAGGTCATTAAATGTGTTTCATGAGTGTTTATTATCTCTTTAATGCACTTCCTGTGTGCCAGGGAGACAGACATATTACAGGGTAGAATGAAATTTTTTCATTAGCCAAAGTGGTCGATTTGTGATTCTCTTCTAGTTTACAGATGCATTTCCAGGTGTGATTTAGTCAAAGCAAGCAAGCAGAGTGTTTCTTGATAAAAAGACAATAGTGCTAACAACAGATCTCTTCCAAACGTAGGTTAACTGTGTGATAACTGTGAGCTGACCTTTTCTTGTTGAATCGAAGGGACGGAGGCAAGCAAAGTGACTGCAAACCTACATTTTGCCCCCTTGGTTAAGGGCTCCTATGGTCCCTGGCATGCCAGAGAGCAGACAAAATGTATTGTCAACACTCAACTTCCTCCATTCTTCAGCCACTTCCCCTCAACCAGCCTTCAGAATGGCAGGAAGCCAAGAGCAGATGATGAGGCCAACTACATGAGGGTTATAATTCGGCTCTCCTGCTCCATAGGTGACTGTACCTTTGTTATTCCATGGGAAGGGTGGGAGAATCCAAATGCAGACCCTAATTTTTTGTCCATGTCAAAATCCTTATCTTCATTTTGAATTAAATCTGCATGCAGGCCCATTTCTAAAACTGATAAGAGTACTTCTAAAGATTGAAGTAGAATTAATAAAAGATTTCTTTGTGTGCGAGCACCGTAAAGCTCCTCCAGCCCCGTTATCTCCCGACAAAACAAAAGGCAAAACCAAAAATGATCAGCAGCAAGAAATCTTGGTACGTGAGTGACTTGAAAACAGAGAATTCTGATTTTCCTACATTGCAACACCCTTACATCTTGTCTGTATCTGTGTATAACCCAAAGCAGGACAGCAAGGAAGTTTACCAACTGCCTTCCTTCCTGTAGCTGTGTATTAAGTAGCATGAAACTCACCCTATATTTTAAGTTTCCTTTCTTACAACCTTACTAATTACCCTTTATGGCCTGTTACTTGCATTTGAAATGTTTTGAATCAGTTATCTCTGAAGATAATTGCTTTCTATATCTATATAAACCGAAGGGATCTGTGTTTGAGGAGAAGCAACGTAGAGATCTTTTTTGCAGTACAACTCGGTAATTTATTTTGTGATCACGAGGAAAGGAACATGTAGAAGGTCATTTTGAGGAATGTTGCAGTGTCTAGAAAGCAAGTTTAGACAGGCCATCAATATTACGTGGCCTTGCAGGACATGCCTGGATCCACATCCACCTAAATCCCTTGGTAGGTGTTGTTAACATGACCCCATGCATGGTCTGAAACAGATTGTCCCCTTCTTGCATTTGGGACACTATTTATTTATTTCGCTACCCTGGGGAGCTTTGTGTGACCCGTTTAAAGGAATGGCAGCAGAAGAAAGTGTCTGGAAACATGATTTACATGATATTAGCAGAGTTTGTAAAAAGCTGAGCGCTTCAGAGAGAGTATATGTACATATTACAAACTTAGAAAGGAAACTGTTTTTCAGTCTGCCCGCTAGCTCTGATATGTGATGCTATTTAGCCTTTACTCCTATCTTGGGTTACAGTGGAGACACTTTGTTTGTTTAAGTCTTTTCTTGGGTCTTTCCCAGCTTTAGCCTGAACTTTAGATATTTGGCTCTTAAATTCATCCTCCAGAGTGCTTCTGACTAATGCCAGGGTGCTACTGTGGGATTTTACAGGAACTCTTGGGAGCAGTCTTACAGCACAGAGCATATGATCCAGTGTTACCAAACCCAGTTTTAACTCTGAGATGGTAACTGCAGCACAGGGCTCCATCACAGAAGCACAGACAAACTGCTTTCTGTGCTCATTGCACCCGTGTGGTCCTGAAATCTCTGCCTGACTTTGTGGACCACCCTGGGGGCAATAGAGATGAAGTGTTTTGTAGGAATTTTCCCTTATTTAAAAAAATGTTTCTGATCCTTAAAATGTGTTTTCCTCCAAACCAATTATTCATAGGCTGACTTCACGCTAAAAGGTTCAGCTTTGTTTTTTGCAAAATAATTCCTTGGTCCTGGTAATGCAGCACTAGGAAGAAGTTTAAGTACAGAGATTTGAAGAAGTCAACACCAGAATTGAGCTCTGGATTCAAGCATCATACTTAGCAGATAATTGCAATGACCGAGGTGGAACATTCAGATTTAGATCCAAGCTCTCTAATATGCTTTGTCTGGGATACGGAAAGCATCTTCCTTTATTAGGTTACTTTCCTGATGAACATTAACATTTCATGCTTTGAAGGTTTATTGTGTTGGCTGGAATTATACCTTTATATACGCGTAGTCCCTATGGAATAGCCTGATCTCCTTTCATCGTTATTAGTAATTCTAGGCTTGTCATTTCCTGTTCACGCAGTCTGGACTTGGCTGTGTTGTTGCAGGATGGTTGATACGGTGCACAGGAAATGTACTGTTTTTTCAGATCTCGACTGTTCATGAGTATTCTTTTCAGGGGCTTCAGTTTTATTGCCCTGAAGTCCATTTCCTACATGTAGCACGCTTTAACAAATTACAAACAAACAAGTCAGTGAAAGTTCACACTAAGAATAGAAGCTGGAAGAGAAGAGTTCAGTTATGTGACCTTCTTCAGGAGCTGGATACAAAATAGACCTGCTGTTTTTTCTTTTAATTTGCAGTCCAGGCTGAAAAGAATTTGAATAGTTCCCAAAGAAACCCAGGCCCTTCTGTTTGTTTCTACGAATCTCCAGAAATGTTTTATTTGTTAGTTGACATCCTGAGTATGCTGATAGGGAAATAGACTTAGTTTGGTTTCCTAATTTCCCTGAATTTTTGCATCAATATCTCATTCGGTAATGTTTAAAGATCTGCCAGCCACGAAGAGAACAAAATGTTACTGATACATACCCTTAAAATTGACTGTTAAAGCAAATTAGGATCATCAAATGGAAAACACCGCGTAAATGTCAGTCACTGCTTATTACTGCTCTGCAGAAGTATGTTTGGGACTGGAAAGTAATCACTAAGAAGAGATTTGCAGGACCTTGGTCACAAAAAGAGACACAACGCTACACCAATGACTGCAGCACAAGTAGTAACGTAACAGACTAGTTATCCAGGCCTTTTTAAACATCCTTCCTTTCAAACGACGGCATTTCTTCTCTTTCATATTCACTGCTTTTGTTTTGTAATGTGCTGTCGCCCCTAATTTTAGCTGATCTTGGAAATGCCCCCAAAGACTGAAGGACTCTCCTCAAGGCCTTCTGCCTCAAGGAGCCCCATCCCTCACACGGCAGCACTGTGATGCCCTATGCATCGTTTGGGTTAAAAAAGGCACAGTCACATCTCAGAATGCCGTGATGACACCTGACTGTCCCTGTGCACTTTCTGTTTAAGGTTAAATATTAGACACTCTCTCCATGATATTCTTTTTTTGGCCTGAAGGGCTTAATGTTTAACTGAGAACAGCAAACAGCTGTAGATGTGAAGTGCTGAACGTTGTTGTATCCTCTAGAAGATTCAAAAAACAGCGCTGATAATCGGTGTGATCTGTCTAGATGTGTGTGGCCCATTCCTGGGCTTGGTAGCTGTTATTTTCAATCAACGAAGCGCCGATATTCTGCATTTCAGTAACATTTTGAAGGAGATGCAATGGTCAGTGCTGCAGAGACCATGAGTAGAAGCAGGGTGGCTGTGGAACACGTGCAGTTTCTCTTCAGGTGTTCTTTTCTTCTCTTAGATCCAGGCCTTAACCTGTTCTAGCCTTTATTGGACATTAACTGTGGTTTGGGGATGATTTTCTGATGACATTTGGTCTCAAATCCATCTTGAGGGCAAAATTATTTTTTACTCCTGGCTCACGATCAGAGTCTTGCTGCAACTAAAATGGGCACGCACACATCCGTGAAAACTATTGTCATTTTATGATCTCCTTCCTATTTCTAAGCCTTTTTGTTGAATGCTGTCGTCAGAAAAAGCTCCTAAAGACGTTCTGCTTTTAGATTAGTTATTTCTGAAGCTGTGGAGCTGCCCCAGAAGTGAGAAGTGACCTGGCACAACCACATCCATGCTTCTTTAACCCTTTGGGGCACCTCAGGTTTAATCACTGGACAACCTGAGGGCATCAACCCTCCCATGCCACCCCCAGTGCTGCAAGCCTGAGCCACCACAGTGGGGAGGCTGGGGAGAAAGGGGAGTGGCCACCAGGACCCAGCAAGGGTAAAGTCCAAGGGGCTGCGTGCCCAACGGCCGCTGTGTGTGCCCAACAGCCAGGCCATGGCGGTAGAGCTGGAGTCACTGGAGTCGTGCCTGGAGAGGCACATCCCACCCCAGGACCTGGCCGAGGTGAAGCGCATCCTCTATGGGGGTGAGACGAGGTGTGCTGCTGGGGATGGGCAGCCTGGGGGTCGGGGGGAGGCAGTGTGAGGGTGGTGGGCTGAAGGGAGGAAGAAGGGTGACGTCGCAGTGAGGTAATGTTATCTGAGAGGTTTTTTCCAGCCTTAATGATGCTATGATTCTAAAAGTGGAGGTCTGACATGGGGGAAAACAGGTTGGGAAAGCGCATGTAACCTACCGGGGTAGGTAGAGAGGTCTGTATGCATGCGCTCCTTGATTTCTGTAGTAAATAGTAATGTCTGGAAAGCACAGTTATGGAGGGAAAGACTGAGAATTTGCTGCCATGGAGCTGAGGTCACACACAACTTGACTGCTGCCTGACTTCCCTTATCTGACAGCTGTGTGACACAGGAGCTTGGAACGGCAACGTCTCCACAGGGCAAGGTGACATGTGCGATCGTTTTGGTCTGTTGCATTGCAGAAAAGGAGTGCATCTTATCTTGAAATGTCTTTGTTTCATCTTCAATCCAGAAAACTTAGCTTGCCAGCGGCTGCTCTATCATCTGCTCAACAGAGAGATTTTGAACTACAGGGCTATGGATTTGATGCTGCTCCAGAGCAACTGAGAAGGCCACGTATTGTTCGAGTAGGGCTGGTGCAGAACAAAATTCCTCTTCCCACCGACACAGCTGTGGCAGTGCAGGTACTCAGGCTGTTTGCATGTACCTCTTATTTTTACTGGGTGTTGATATTACAGTTCCATCACAAAATGTCTGCTGGCTGTCTGGCAGCATAGGACCCATCACTATCTCAGTACAACACACTGTAAGAAATCTGAGTGACCCATGCAGCTCTCTTGTTTCTCGGAACCATCTCTCCTGTTGTGTTTACCTAGTGAATTGCCCAACCTGCATGCAGTTTTTCCAAAGCTAAATGTTTAATCACAGATTTTGTAAATGAAAAGACATTGCCTCTAAAGAAACAGAAAAATGGTTTACCTGAAACCAAAAGAGGCAGCAACCTGTGGAAACCACAGTGCTTTAATTGGAAAGCATTCCCTTGTAGGAAAATCCATTAGAGCAAATATGGATTAATGAATCTTTGTGCATTATTCTTTGTCCAGTAATAAACCAAATGTTGTTACATGTTGACCAGCGTCATGGACGTGAAAGCATGGAGATGATGCATATATAGAGAAATTAAAGGAAAATATAGCATTTATCAAATCTCATGGGGTAATAGTTTTGTCCACCAGTAGGACAGAACATCTGCAAAGCAATTTATTTTGGAAAGACTGCATGCCATGAGAGCAAACAGATAATTTGGGATGTGGATCGTGTTTGTGGATTCTTTGTGGCATCTGTGAAAAAGGTACCAGTTCTGTAAATGATTTTCCATTAGCAACAAGAAGGTAACTATTTAAATAGCTGTATAGGTGTTGAATTTGTAGGTCACTGCTGACTTGTGTGGTATTCACTTGTTTGACACATGAAATTATCAATACAAAGCACAGCACCTATGCTTATCTTTAACAAGAACACTGAAAGAAAAGAACACTTTGAAACAATGTGTTTTGACCAATTAATAAGTGCTTTGATGTTTTTTCCTGGTAATGATCTACTTAACTCTTAGGATAGAGGGACTGAAAAAATAGTTTGGAGTTAATAACTCATAGAGAGTGTCCAAGATCCACGTGTCAGCAGGATTCAAAGATAACTGCAGAAAATGACTGTCCTTACCTCCTGTTTCAAGTTTCTGAGTACTTGACTTTGAATACAGATTTACACAACACTCTTCTGTACTGTTTACAGTGACCAATAAAAATACATTTTTTGCTGATTCTTTTCAGATTTTTACCCATTTACTAGGCAGTCAGCAATGAAGTGCTATATATTTAGGTGTTGTAACCATGGAACTAGGATTCTAGTAGCTGGCTCTTTCTATTTTCAGCATCTAAATGCTTAAAAAAAATAAATCTATATCCAGCTCTTCAGATCCCAATTCTCTTAGGAATGTTGACTTCTTGAGTTATTCCCTCTGAAAGCAAAGGAACTAAGTATAGAACAATATTAAAAAAAAAAGTAATAATGTGAACAAAGTTTGTGAAACCAGGATATTACTGCACAAGTGAGTTACATTACAAGATTTTTTTATAGCATGATGCTTCTTGCGATTAGGTGGCTGCACTGCACAGACGAATTGAGGAGATTGTGGAAGTAGCTGCAATGTGTGGGGTCAACATCATTTGTTTCCAGGAGGCTTGGAGTGAGTATTTGCTGTGATTCTTTGTAGATTGTCAGAGGTCACATTCCTTCTGTTTCAACAGGTATCCTGTACTGGATTTATGTCTTTTAAGCAAACAGCAGACGTCTTCCCAGTATAACAGTTGAATGTTACTGGTTTGATTTCTGAAAGAAAAGAAATAATAAAAAAAAACCACACAAAACAAAGAATCTTTGTTGGCAGAACTATATAGAGTATATCCGTGAAGTCTGTTGTGCTGAAGACTGGATTTGCTACAATGGTGATATTTATAGGCACGCATCATGTTACCCTTTGTGATCTTTTCCTCATATTTTTCCTTCTAAAACTTTGTTTCATCTAGACAGATACTTTAAAAATTAATAAATAAATCTAATTTTAATTAAAGCAGAGTATTTGAGGCTAAGTGGGTTCTGGAGGCCAGAATGAAAATGAAGGTCTAAATTGTGAATACAGGTAGTTCACAGAAAGTGTACTCTGATGACAGGGGCTTATTTTGGATCTTTACTTCCAGTAGGACTGTCTTCACTAAGTGCGTTGTTTCTCTTCTGCTTTGGTCTGTGTGGGTCCAAAACTCCTCACCCTTGCTAAAAATATTTTTAAATAGCTTTTTCCTTTAAACAAAGAAAACAAATAAAGTTGAATCATTTGGAAGTGTTTGATTTTTATCTGTATTCATGGAAACAGAAACACCTCTGTATTTCTTGAGCGACGTGAACACTCTTGTAAATTTTGCCATGCGTTCATGTTTTCCAGCCATGCCCTTTGCTTTTTGTACAAGAGAGAAACTTCCTTGGACTGAATTTGCTGAGTCAGCAGAGGATGGGATAACAACAAAATTCTGTCAAGAGGTAAAATGAACAAATGGCCTCAAACCCTTCCCAGCTTCCCCATCCATCTCTAACCATCACTGATTAGGTTAGATTTCTTCTTATGCTATGAGAAATCTCTGAAATCAGTTTTCACCTTCTTTGTGAAGACATGGACAACCACAACTGTGGTTTATTTATTTTTTAAACTAATCTGCCTTTTGCCATGGGAGGTATATGAAATTGCTCATTTAACTGTTCCTGAATGTAATACATTTTTTTTTTTCATCCAGATATTTTTAATTTGGATAAATACAAAAAGATAAGAGGTTTGAATGAAAGGTGACAATGTGCTAGTAAACTGGCAGTCAGAAGGTGCTGTGTCTTACTTGCACCTATGTTCTTTAACATTAACCTTTCATACGTAACAATGTTTGAAATGTTTCTATACTTTTAAAATAGTTTTCAGCTAGCTGTGGTGTTAAATATATACAAGAATGAAAGAATGGGAGTTGGATCAATCTCCCATTGAACCTGTGAATGTTCAGCTCCATGGCTTGAGCGTTGCAATTAGGATGCACTGAGTACTTTGTATTTCTAGCTGAAGGATTCAGGTGGAAAGCTCGCTCTGAGGTACCCATCTTTGATGAAGGAAGCTATGGCAATACTGGCATGCTGGTGTGGGTTAAGCACGAGCACTTCGGAACAGACAAAACAATGCACAAGATGAAAACTTCTTTTAATGCTTCTTTATGAACCACAAGTGAAAATAATTGATTATCTCAGGCTTGTGTGTAATAGAGGAATTGTGTTCATTTGTGCAGCTGGCAAAGAAATACGATATGGTTGTGGTGTCTCCAATCCTGGAGCGAGATGAAATACATGGAGGAACTCTGTGGAATACTGCAGTGGTCATTTCTAACTCAGGAGCTCTCCTTGGCAAAAGTAGGAAAAATCACATTCCAAGAATTGGAGATTTTAATGAGGTAAGGTGCAGTAGTGTGATCGTCAAGCTGGTCTTACCATGCAGCTCTTGTTTGTGTCACCATGTATTGTATCACTCTTATTGACAGGAAATGTGACGTAGTTCTAGAAAATGTGGTTTGCTAAGCATCACATTGTTTTTTCCTCGGGTAAAAATATATGAAGATAATTTATCAGAAATAGAGTGCGATGACTGTTAAAGCACAAACATTGGATCTGTGCCATATACTCTTCTTTGCCTCATGGAAGCCACAAAAAAATTGAGGATCCTTTAAAAATAAACATTCTTTTTTCATCACAGCTTCTTTATGTTAGCTGTGCATGGTTGGCTCAGTTTTTACTCGTTTGCATGTCAAACTTGCTTTAATTTGGAGGGCATTTGTTTCATGGTTCATGCACGAGCATTGTTTGTGGTCTTGATCTCTCATTCTCTCTGAAATTGTCATGGAAATCACAGTTCTTTTGCAGTTATTCAGTTTCTTTTAGTGGAACCTCTTAATTCACTACATTTTTTATTACATTTCTGGTTTATGGCACCTTCTGTTCACTAATCACGTTACTTCCACTGAAACCCACACGAGTTTTTAAGGCTCTTCACCAGAATCAGCTTCAGAAACTAACCTAGTGAAGGCAATGTCGAAAGAACCTGACTGATCTGAAATGAGTTTATCCATCCATAGAATTATCAGAAGAAAGATCAGGATTAAAAATTAACCAAAAATCTAAAAATACATTGTCTTACCTCACTTAATCTCTCCTTGTCAGCTAAAGTGAGTGATTAACAGAGCCCTTTCTTCAAAGTCCTGCTGTATGTATGCTTACAGTTGCTGCTGTTGCCTGAGTGTACTAGACTGAGGCTTCAGAATTGGACGTAATTATTTTGAAAGTTACTTTATCTTGAAAATTGGTATTCAGAAACCTCTGGAAGTTGACCTGCTCTCCTAGGCCTGGTCAGACTGGTCTGGCTTTCTTCAGAGGAGGATGTTAATAGGTTTCCTCACAGTGGATTTCTGGCACGAGTCTGTCAATCACCAGCATTGGCTTCAATCTTTAATTATTATGTTGATTTTTATTATTATTTTATCAGAGCTGCCTTTTAGCAGAACAGTACCTAGACAGTGGGTTGTGGAGCATCAACGGACTGCAATAATATTCGTGTTTACAACTATGAAACTGTAACGAAAGAAAGGCACTTTGAAAGTTAAAAACTACTTCTACTTTTTCATGTGAAGTATAAATAGAGTTTCACTGAGTGTTTTGCATAATTCTAAATTAAAGAATTATCACAAAGCAATCTATTATATTGCCAGTACGCTATAATGATTTGACATTTCTTGTTAGAAGAGCATTAAGTCCATTTTCTTTCGAGCTGAGCAAATCTGATAGAGGAATTTTACAACAGATGAGACTATGGGGAAAGATTATGCTCAGCTCTGTTATTTTGATGTTTTGTTCTTTATCAACAAAACTAACCCCTAAGGTAGGGTTGAATTTGAAATGAATTTTTTTATGGCTTGTCTCTGTGGAGCAGATTGGGAAAGGATCCTTGTTAAGATCATCCTTGATGAATCAGTGAGAACTAAATGGACGGGGGAGAGAGATTGGTCTCTAACCTATTCCGCCATGTGTGGGAGGACATATAAATAAACAAAAATCAATCCTTCTTGAGACATCAGCGTTTGTTGCTGTGGAGATGATTGTGACCTCTGGTGGAGAATAAAGAATAAGAACTGATGAATTCCCTGAAGCAATAACATTCTTGTTTTTCTTCTCTTCTTGTAATAAAGGAAAACTGAGAATAGAAGAAAAAAGGGAAATATATTCAATTGGCAGAATTGTTTTGAGAAAGGATTACGTGAGTGCCCACCACATGGCATGCTCTCTAAGCACATGAAAGGAGATGAAATCTGTGCCCAAGGGGCTGCGTGATTTCAGGAGAGCTGATAAGAAATCAGAGCCTGTCCCATTTACTGGGCAGAGTGAGCCTCTATTCCACCTTTCCTTCAGAACATGACTCTTCACCACTTCCATCATGCCATTCTCTCACACTTAGCTGAGACCCTGGTGGTTCCCTGGCGGTAACTGTGCTTACTCATGTTGGGTCAGATGTTGTGTTTCAGTTTCCTTCAGTATCAGTGGCAGCAGTTGGTACAGTGGACAGTCTCAATAAAAACTGTTTTACAGTGCACCTTTCTTGTATGGTAAGAGCCACACCTCACTGTGTCAAACTATTGGATTATAGTCTTTTTGCTGTCTCTCAGATCATCACAAAGGGATGATGTTAGCAATAACTGGCCTCTTCAACATTTCCAGTATCCACAGACACTGTATTAGGGGTGTTAGATAGAGTGATCCTGTCTATTCCTGTTTCTTATCTGTTTGTGGATCTTTTATCAGTGCTTAATCCCTTCTGAATCTGCTGACGGTCCCTGCTTTCACAAACTGGTAGAAGCACATTCTATAAGTGTTCTGCCAGCTGCTTAAAAGTAATTATTTTGGTTTAAATCAGATATGAGTGTTATTTCAGTGGCTGCTGCTGCTCTTCTGGGATTTCTGTATTCATCTTATCCACTGCCTTTGTGAAGCTGTAAATCTCATTCATAATCACCCTCAGCCTTCTGTCTGCAGATCAAAGAGATGCAGCCTTTCTAGTTGCTCCTCAAAAGGCAGCTGTGCCGTTCCCCTTGTCATTTCAGTCAACTTTGCTTATTCTATCTCTAATATATCTTCACTGAGATGGAAGCACTGGAACTGCCCAGCCTACTCAAGCTGTGGGCACAGAGAATTCATGTAAACCAGCAATACTATGTTTTCTTCTACATTTCAGATGCCTGAGATTTTCTTGGGTTTTTGATTACCACTGCACACTAAGCAGGCAGCTTTCAGTAACTCCACACATTCCTTTCCTCTGTGTCTGTTTCTGCAGGTTTCCTTTAGAGTTTGTCTCTCTTGATAGCTGTTAATGATGCCCTACCCTTGCCTTCACCAGTGTCTTTTACAGGAATTGGTGCATATCTTACTGTATGGGAATGTTTGATGTTATAAGACAGAAGTTTGCAGCATATGGTAAATGAGATCTTTTAAGCCAGCAATTGGCTCCAGTTTCTTTAAGGAGTGTTCTGTGGATTTATCCTGTGATTTTCCTGGTAGTTCTTCCCAACCACCTGTTAGCAATTGTCATATAGGAAATGTAAATAAGTAATCTTAGCCATACACTGATATTACCTAGGCTATTCACAGAGAGGTTGCGTGTCATTACATAACAGATGAAAGTAAAAGAATTCCTTGTTCTTTAAACAGAGCATATCTTCTCTCTTTCTAACGAGACTTCAGAGGATTGTAATGACTTAGGAAGGTTTTGTTGTGTGGTGGGAGTACTAAGAGATGTACCTCAAATTTGGCAATATGTGAGTTGATTTCAAGCTTCTGTAGAATTCTGTAGTGCTTGTAGTTTGAGGTATAAGTCAGACAGTGCTGAGGGTGTACTATGAAGGGAGGAAGAAAAGGCCTTGAATTGGATCTCAGTAGATCTTAGAGCCACTTCTTGCTGCCTACTCATTGCAGTGAGTACCAAATGAAAAGTTTTGTCCTTGCTTGTGGCCTCATAACTTGAAGCTGGTGACTGGAAGCTGTGATGTATCAAAGCAATGTTGGAGGTCTTGGAGATCTTTTTTTTTTTTTTAAGAAGTCTGCCTTCGATTTTGGATCCATTTATTTATGTATTTATTTATACTTTTTCCTAGTCTACTTACTACATGGAAGGAAATACAGGACACCCAGTATTTCAGACACAGTTTGGAACAATTGCTGTGAATATCTGCTTCGGGCGCCATCACCCCCTGAACTGGCTCATGTACAGTTTGAATGGAGCAGAGATCATCTTTAACCCTTCAGCCACCATCGGAACACTCAGGTGACAGACAAGCTGCTTTAGGCTGTTACATAATTTCTCATTTATCTGAATTTCCAAACCCCTCACTGTGGTCTCAGGGGCACTTTGCAGAGGACTTGGAATCAGAAATACCACCTCCATGTTCTGCGTTCATTCTTCTCCATCTGGGATTTTGGTCTATCGATCTGTTTGCAGTCACTAGTTCTCTTCCAGTACTTTAGTTGCACATCTGTGAGTGTTTGGTCTCTGAGACAGTTAACCAGCATCCAGCTGGTCTTCTGAAAGCTAACATTTAAACTGGCTACATCATATTTTTGTCTTATGATAGGCTGTTGTAATTTACAGTCAGGTTTGACTGGCCAGGTGATTATGCATCCTTCATCTGGAAACCAATAAGAATGGTATCAAATAGCCTTCGTTGACTGTCAATGAAACTGCCTTTGGTAATTTTTAATGTAAAAGATAGGATCTCACTTAGGCTGCATAATATTTGAAAATGTCCTTTGAAAAGAGTTCCATGAATGCACAATGCTTTTGGGGCATTCATTTCGCTACTAGAATAATGTTTGTGATGTTTGACTACTTACATCCCATTAAGAGGAGAGCAAATAGAGATTACCCCGTCGTCGTGCAGCACTTGATTGGTACTCTGGGTGCTTCAGGCTCTCCTAATTATTGGCTTTCACTTGATTGTTTTGAAGCACATAATTTTTATTGCAGGAAGAGGACTCTTGAGACCTATGTAGAAAATTGTCTCAGGGGGTAGCATCTTGTCTATAGCCTTTTCTTCCTATCTGATTTCTTCTGTGAAATTGTAATTTGCTGGAGCTTTTCAATAAAATCCCATTTTCTTAGAAGAAATGGCTGCCAGACTCAAAGCAATTGAGAAAAAAAGGCAATAAAGCAACTCCTTTCAGTCAGTCCCATGACCTTCTCAAGTAAGATTCTTGAGTCTGACTGGGAGATTAATGACACATACTTGTACCTGAAGTACCCTGCACCTTGTCTTAGTGCTCAGAATCTGGCAGGTACATTCTGTCAGGAGTATACTGAAGGTATCACCTTTGTTTTGGAGCTCTGAGTAGTTCCAGACCTCCTATTAACCAGTCTGATAACTGTGTATCAAACTATTTAATAAAAAGAGGACCGTTTCTGTTCTAAACATCAGTCAGAAATGAAGCACATGTTGGAAAATAGGCGGAGGCTTGTGAATGAGAGGGAGCTGTTTTATTCCTTATTTCCCAGTTCTTGGTTTTATGTAAATTTCAGGAGATTCTGATTATCAAGCAGGATCAGTCTCGGTAGCTAACTTTGGCTTTTTTGACAGAAGATGTGCAATGCTGTACACATAATCTCAGTCTCTGCAGAAGTGAATACCAGCCTTCTTTTCTGTGCATTGCAGCGAGTCCCTGTGGCCAATTGAAGCACGAAATGCTGCCATAGCTAATCACTGCTTCACGTGTCCCATCAACAGAGTGGGAACGGTACGTATTGTTGCTTTATTTCATCTCATAATTCAAGTATTTTGGCGTAATTCAGCTGAAGGTGATGAGCACGAGAACACCTGGATTCCTCTACTGTGTAAGGCCCCTTCTCTCCGTGTTTTTAACATGAAGAGGAGCAGTGATACAGTGACTGGGAACTGCCTTGTTGCTGGCAGTCCACTTGTTGCAGCTGTTTTCTATTCTGAAGCTGTTTTCTTTGTAATCAGCACTCACCCCTGTTGCTAATTCCCCTAGTTTCTGTGGCATCATGATAATTGTTTTAGCCAGAAGGACTAAATATGAGGCATATTCTCAAGTCAGGGCTCATTGCTGTTTGCTGTTATCCAGGTCCTACCTCCTTCTGGACACAGAAATGCTATAGTCAGAAATAATGTTGCAAACAACAGGTCATTCCTGCCTTTGGATTCATCCAAATATCCCGTGTTCTTTTATAAGGTTCTTTGCAGAAATCCAGACTTGTTCCTGCAGTTATGCAAATACATTTGCCACATTTTGTCACCTGTAAGAATGTGATTAATTAAATGTTTCTTCTTTTGCCCTTCTTAGCGTTGTAATGAGGCATGTTCCCCAACATGTGTGAACAACAGTGGTACAAAAATGTATTGATCTCTAGTCCCACCATAGAAACTAGGCCCCTCTGACTTTAGATAATCAGGAAGGTCTTAATAGATGCATATTAACTTCCACAGTACATGTGGTAGACTAGTGAGGTTTTCTCGAATGAAATGGATCTATGCTGCCACCTATGGATTCCTTCTTGTTCACAGGAATACTACAAAAACGCCTTTACTTCTGGGGATGGTGGAGAAGGTATGTTCAGAAATTGCATGCAGTGCTTGCTAATAACTTGTTGTGTAGAGTCTGAAGAATGAGAGCTCTCTTACAAGTGTCTATCCCATGACAGCTATGTGAGCCATACTTAAGACTGCTGCTTTGTAAGCCGTAGAGGAGAAGCACTTCCAACTAAAGGTGGTGGTACCATGCTATGTGGTCACCAGTTCTTTTACTTGAGGTTCCTACATGTTTGCAGAGGGCTACGTTTTGGAGTCAAGGCAGTACTGTAGGACTGGAAGACAGAAATCCCACAAATTAACCTGCTGTGCAGGTTTAGGATTATTAACCTTAATAGCCCCAGCCTGCATCACCAGCCAAGCCATTTTGCCCCGATTCATAAATCTGTTGCAGGTTAAAGAAGAGTTTATAATTACATGAAAGAGACTTAATAGCAACATTGGTGTCATGACTGGTGAAAAACTTAGGTCTGAATGGTTTTCCATGGAGAAATATTCTTGGCTAATTCTATTCTGTTTTTCTTAACTTCCAAGTAAGGACTGGTTAAGAAACCAGAAAAACAACTGATTATAATTAATAAGTAAGAAAGAGATGTGGCTGCATCAAGGTTGGTGATGTCCATTACACAGTGGTGCAGTGTGTGTGGCTGATGGTTGGCACAGTTTGGAGCTGTACAGGATGAAGTACATTTTTCTCCTGCCTCAAATTTCCATGCTTTCACCTCTGATCTTGTACTAAAAATTGAGTGTGTGCATCTCTGACTGTTTTGGAAGTTTATGATTTGACAATTAGCATTCAATTAAATTCTTGCTTTCATTTTTTATTCATTTAGGCATTTAGTGCAGCGGCTTAGTAATGGGAAAGCATCATGCATTATTTAGAACCAATGCAGTTAGGTTTTTTTATACTTGTTTGAAAGCTGTAATGTGCATGAAACATAACTAATGGTCAAACTTGCAGTTATCTTAGGGTTGTACTGTAAACTGCTCAGGATGAGATATTGCTTAAAGCACTGCAAAAGGGGCAGCCGCAGGAAATTGAACCAAGTCCTATGGGGAACTGCATGTGAAGCTGTGTAGTTATTTGCAAACATTACATCTTATTAAACATTTCTTTAAGCACACCATGACTTGGGCCATTTCTATGGCTCAAGTTACGTAGCTGCACCAGATGGCAGCAGGACCCCGGGACTCTCTCGTACTCGGGATGGACTTCTTGTTGTAGAGATGGATCTAAATCTTTGCAGACAAGTCAGTGACAAATGGAATTTTAAGGTAAGCCCAATTATAAAGAAATACCTGTTTTTAAGAACAATTCGTGTATGATATTAGGGCAAACAAGCTTTCCTAGCAGTCGTATAGTGTTACAACTGTTAAAAGGCAGCCTTTCTTCAGCAACCTACAGCTTAAACTGTGGAACTAATTGAATGTTTTGGAGGATGTTGCGGAGGCCAAAGGTATAAATGGATACTGAAAGGGAATAGCCAAATTCAGGGAAACTAGGGCAATAGCTTTGAAATGAAGAGCTTACCCTTTGGTCCTCAAGAGCCCATTGCCAGAAGCTCTGAGGACCAGTAGGGGAAATATATGCAGTTTTCTTATGCAGTGTACATAAACATTTACCAGTGAGCTGAGATGGACCTTTGATCTGACCTTATGTGAAGCTGTTTATATCCTTATGGGCTTTTCTTGTCAGCTGTAGTGACTTTTGTATATATATAAATGTGCAAAAATGTTACGGTGATAACTCTCTGAATGTGGGGACATGCACATGCTACAGAGGAAAAAAGAAGCACAGTTTCTTTGAAGCATCCTGACACACTTTTGAATTAATCTCAACCAGATCAAGGCAATTGCAAGCCCTCCTATGTGATTTAACAAGGTTTATATGCTTTGAAATCTCAGCCAATGCTAACTTGGATCATGGTGGTAGGTGGATGGTTGGACTATATGATCTTGGAGGACTTTTCTGTCCTTGATGATTCTGTGGTGCTATGAATTTGGAGTACCTCCTCCAGCAGCTGTGCTCAATTAAGTAGTTCTCACCTCAACTATTTAAAATAGATAATCATTTGTAAACAATGTTGACATTTTAGTTAATCATTTCTTAGCTAGAGACAAATTTCTCTGCGAGTGCTGCTCATCCGTATATAGGCATTAAATGGAAAAGTAGTGTTAGGTCCTTTCCTGTACAGAATGGCATGTGATGTTTTGCAGGTGTGTGGTAGGCATATGGTGGTTGGCCTAATGGACTTAAATTGTGCTGTGAAATCCCCAGCCTTCTGAGTCATGCAGGCATTTATTCAGTTCTGCTTTACCACTGAAATCTTAAGCCATCTTTGCAGAGCTGAGATGTGTCAGGAAGCATATGGAGCATTGTAGGGGCATCCAAACAGAAGCAATTGTATTGATTAGGGGCGAAAAAAAAGCAGGAAAAGCAGGAAAAACAAAGCACTGACCTTTAGCTGTGTGGTATAGAATATTTTTATTTTTATTTTTAATTCAATTGTCATGCTCTCAGCACGTTACAGTTTTCTGTTGATGGTGTGCATTACTATCATTGGTCTTCTGGCACGTGAGGCATTGCTGTGGCTTTTGTTTATATGACTAGGGTTTTCTATGTCATTTTACTCTCATTTGTGGCCGAGACAGAGATGGTACTTTGATATGGGGAGAATGAGGAAGTACAAAATCCTCATTTATCCACTGCAGAAAACCTTTTGTAGTGCGTAGGCGCTTATTTAACTTGTCCCAGTATCTGCTATTTACCTCCAATGAAACCTGAATAGAACATCAGTAGCACCTCAGCGTAAGATTAACCAGCAACAAAACAGTTATGCAGGTTGTCCTCATTACGTGCTGGCAAGAAAGAAGCAGTTCACATTGCAGACTGTGCACTTGGGAAGAGGATACCAGAATGCAAAGTGCTGTATCTCAGTATCCTAGCTTACTGCATCATCCAAATCAACAATATTTCCTGCTATTAAGGGATGAACTGAGCGTAAACCAGATCCCCTCGGTGACACATGTGCACACTTACTGCTGGCAGTTGGGTGAATCAGCTGTCAAGGACATAATACAAAAACATAATTGCAGGTGTGCTCCTTTTCTATCCCTGACATAACTACTTAAAAGTGAATGTTGTTGATGAGTAAAAAAGCCAGCCTGGTTTTCACCTTCAGCTTTCAGCTATCCAGGATGTTAAAACATAGCCTTAAGTCAGCAGACTTGAAGGACTTTCACTTTGGAGGGTTTGCTTTTTGACTGAATTCTCGTCTTACTATTTAAGTCGGTTAAATAATAGGCCTACATTAAAAAACCAACACGTGGTAGATACTGCTTTTTTATAGACATACTTTCATAGCTAACAGGACTGAAGCTTTGATTTCCTTTTCCAGATGACTGGTAGATATGAAATGTATGCAGACAAGCTTGCTGAAGCAGTCCAACCTTGTTTTACACCCAACATAATCGGATAGTGAGAGAGATCAGCTCAATACAATCAAATGGTACATAGCAAATGAAAAGGTACAACTTGGCATTGATTTACTATGAACTACAAGTTGTTATTTTCATGTTATTTTAATTCTCTGCAAATATTAAGGTTCCAAACTATGTGAAGTAAAATAATTTTTAAAAGGGTTCTGTTTGTTAGTTCTTTTTTGTTTACACTAATGATTCCAAACCTTTGTTCCTTATTAGAACTCAATTCATTGAAGAATAATACATTGATACAAAATGATGATGGCATTTATCCAGCATTGTGTACAGGGTTGCATAGTTTGATGGAGAGGAGATAAAAAAAATTTTTTTACATATGCTTTTTCGTATGTTGAGTTGCATGTGTCTGTTTGCTTCTGCTTTCCAATTTATACACTCTACCCAAATGCATAATTTAAGGAGAAAGGAGACATAAACTGTTTTCATGGTTTTTTTTGGTTGGGTTCTCTCTCTTTCTCTCTCTCTTTCTTTCTTTCTTTCTTTCTTTCTTTCTTTCTTTCTCTCTTTCTCTCTTTCTTTCTTTCTTTCTTTCTTTCTTTCTTTCTTTCTTTCTTTCTCTCTTTCTCTCTTTCTCTCTTTCTCTCTTT